>JBAKBP010017306.1:0-49246 GCA_037953745.1 Lithodes maja
CTATAACGTTTCGGGGAAGCCCATTACGGGGGTCTGCAGAGCGCTGATTGGCCCAACCCTGCTGATCCCCCTTCACACCCAACTCTTCTCGTCCATATGCTTATCCAATTTTATCTTAAAGCTCCCTATCGTTTTTAATCCCACTTGGTAGTCCATTCCACCCATCTACAACTCTGTTACCAAACCAATATTTGCCTATATCTTTTCTGAAACGAAATTTATCTAATTTGAAACCATTGGTACGAGTTCTTTCGCTATCACTGAGCTTTACTACATTTGTCATGTCCCCTTTGTTAATCCCACTAACCCACTTGAACACCTCTATCATATCCCCTCTAACTCTGCGTCTCTCTAACGAATGTAAGCCTAATTTCTTCAACCTTTCTTTATACGGAAGATTTCTAATACTGGGTTCGAATCCACGGACTGCCACATGTGTTTGTAAATTTCATAAATCGATTTTAGGAGTATAGTTGGTTGTTGGAAGGAACAAAATAATTGATATTGGTTCAGGAGTGATTTATCGAGAGGACTTCCCTAGTGGTTAAGGCCCCATTAATTGCTCTTTCCATTCACATATGCATAGCCTACGTGAGTTGCAGTTGGGATGTGTGTACATGCTTAGATTGATATGCAGGATTCGAAGTTGCATAATAAATCGTAGGCAGTGTCCACCATTCTTTAACTGCCTTCGTGGTGTAATGTATAAGGTGTTGATATTCGGTGTGAGCGTCCTGGGTTCGAATCCACGGACTGCCACATGTGTTTGTAAATTTCATAAATCGATTTTAGGAGTATAGTTGGTTGTTGGAAGGAACAAAATAATTATGGATAATTTGTCATTCTACGTTGTACTCTCTCCAATGAATCTATGTCCATTCTGTAATAAGGACACCAAAATTGAACAGCATAATCCATATGGGGTCTCACTAATGACAAGTAAAGTTTTAATTTAACATCAGCAGTTCTGTTACTCACACTCCTAGAGATGAACCTGAGAATCCTGTTTGCCTTGTTTCGAACGCTTATACACTGTTGTCTAGGCTTCAAATCATTGCTAACAAACACACCTAGATCTTTCTCACAATTCGAGTTTTCTAATTCCATATTAGCTAGTTTATATTTAACATTTGTATGCATCTTCCCTATCTTTAATACCTTGCATTTGTCAATGTTAAACTTCATCTGCCAATTTACGGACCATTCGTGTAATTTATCTAGATCCCTTTGGAGGCACTCTATATCTCTATCTGAAACAATTGTTCTCCCCATTTTGGTATGAGAGGAAGTCAGGGGGAGAAGTACAAAGAAGAGGGCAGGAGAGGAAGAAAAGGGAAGGAGAGTAAGGAAGGAGGAGGAGAGATAAGTTGGGAATGGAGGAAATAGGATAGAAGGGGGAATAGGGAAAGGCTGGAGGGGAAGGACAGGTGAATGTTGTTTAAACTGTGGACCTCAAAACCAAGGAAGATTGTAACAACGACCACTATAAAATTAACAATTATTTATATGGCTCCAACTGAAACTACAGAACGATGCCTTTACCTAGAGAGAGGCGGCGGAAGGAAGGGTAGGGCCGAGTTGTTGTCTTTAATTCACCCTCCATATCTCCCTCACTAGCGGTGTAGATATATCAGGACTCCACTAATGTTCTGCTAAGATCATCTCCCATTATTCCCAGTCTTCAATATCTCGCAAGCACGCACACCAAACCGGAAATAACACATAACAACAAAACAATATCCGCGCAGACCCCGGCGAGAGTGGATGGTGTGACCGTGTGGGTAGCCAAGTGACTCTAGTGAGCTATGGAGGTAGGCTGTGTGTGTGTGGTGGGGGGGGGGGGGGGGGGGGGTTGGAAACATAGTATGGCAACCGAGCTGCATAACACTACCCCGTCACTATGTAACAGGATTTCACTATACTTAGGCAATAGTCTTAAAGAACGGTACACTAATTGGATATATATTTAGCAACTTAAAAGTGTCTGTGATATCGTATAATATATGATGATTGTGCACTAAGCAGTATAGGAGTGAATTACAAGTATGTTGGCACCCCTGTTCAGCTGGACAGGATCACGGCAACAACCAAGCTTATGTTGCTTTCTCATCCTTTAAATGCCGAATTAAAGGGCATGCGATAGAGCTCCTGAACAATTTAAAAACTATTACACATTAAAAGGAACAATTCAACAAAATATAATTGTCTTTTTTGGATGATTTTTAGTTTAAACTCATTGTGGAATAATAACATATTAATATGGAACTCAGCACCTGCATCCTAGCTAGGTGTGCTTTTTATTTCATCTACATTTTTCACAATGCTTAATTTACGAGCTTCAAATACTCTGCAAGATGAGCATATACTTGAGCGATTGATAACGAAACACAGTGCTGGTTGGGAAAAATGGGTTTAGAGAAAACGAAATATACATGAAAGTTGGATAAACTAAGATAATTGATGATAACATAATTTCCCTGTTAGTGTGACAGATTGAGTACCTGCAAGGTTAAACAAGACACACATTAAAATACCATGATTGCATTTTTATTCAGATGACCTTTCAGTCTATCCGTGCTATTATTAGATACATTTATTAATTTAATAAGGCCTTAATTGTCAGAACAACCCGAGATGTACTGATGCCTTTTTGCCTGCGTTACAAACGGAGGCTAATGGTAGAGGAAGGGCGGTGGGAGAGGAGGGGAAGTGGGAGAGTGGGAGGGGGGTAATGGTAGAAGAGAATGAGGAATGGTGGGAGAGGTGGAAGGATGGTGGGAGAGGTGGAGGGATGGTGGGAAAGGAGGAGGTATGGTGGGAGAGGGGGAGGGATGGTGGGAAAGGAGGAGGTATGGTGGGAGAGGGGGAGGGATGGTGGGAGAGGAGGAGGTATGGTGGGAGAGGAGGAGGTATGGTGGGAGAGGTGGAGGGATGGTGGGAGAGGAGGAGGTATGGTGGGAAAGGTGGAGCAAAGAAAGTGTAATATTTATTGGAAGGCTGTGGTAGGTTATAGGATTAATTCGGAGGCTCAAGTTAAGCATTGATATATACTGTATGTATGTATATATATATATATATATATATATATATATATATATATATATATATATATATAGAGAGAGAGAGAGAGAGAGAGAGAGAGAGAGAGAGTGAGTAGGCAGTGGAGAATGAAAGTGCAGTGTAAGGGGAGAGGGTTGAAGCAAGAATGGTAAATGAAGGGAAAGGTGAAAATGAGACGAGGGAAGCGAACAGGGGAATAAAGATAAGAGAAGAAGAAAGGGTAAGAGAGAGAAGAGAGGAGAAGAAGAAAGGGGGATAGAGAGAACAGGGAAGAAGAAGAAAGGGAAGAGAGAACAGAGGAAGAAGAAGAAAGGGGAATAGAGAGAACAGAGGAGAAGAAGAAAGGGGAATAGGGAGAACAGGGAAGAAGAAGAAGAAGAAAGGGAAATAGAGAAGGGAGGAGAACAGGGAAGAAGAAGAAGAAGAAAGGGAAATAGAGAGAAGAGAGGAAAAGAAGAAAGGGAAATAGATAAAACAGGGGATAAGAAGAAAGGAAGAGAGACAGACAGAGAGAGAGAGAGAGAGAGAGAGAGAGAGAACGAGAACGAGAGCGAGAGTGGCTTGAAAGAAAGAAGTCATGAAAAACAAATGGCAAGAATTAGGCAAGAACAGAGAAAAAGAGAGTAAACAAAATAAGTAAGAAAAGTTGAGAGACAGAAGACGAGGTCAAAAACAAAAGGAACAAACAAAAAACAAAGAGAGGTGAACACAAATACGAGAATGAAACGAGAAGTAAGAAAACGGGAGCAAAAATAGAAACACAAAATATATAGTAAAATTAAATAGAAGGGAGACTGAACAAAATCATAGGGAGAACGAGTGTGAGAGATGATATGGAAGAGATGAGAGAAGAGAGAGAGAGAAGAGGGGAGATCAAGGAGGGGGGGGGGGGGGGAGAGAAAGTGGTGAAGTGGGAGGAGAGGGTTAAGTAGCGGGTTTAAGGGGAGGTTTTTAGTGTGCTTCCTAAACCTCCATCAAGCTTAAAATTACACCCCCTTGAGTCCCTTTCAAGATAAATTTGTACATTTTTCGGTAGAAAAATTTCCCGGCCGAAGGCCGGTTCCTCTTAAATTACAGGCTCGCTATCGCTCGCCAGGATAAAATCGACACCTGAATGGCACAAAAGGTCTTAATATGAGGTGAAAGTTCTTAAAATCGCTAAACTAATGGGGCAAACGTTTTATAATATCAAAATCAATGGGTCTAAACATGAGGGAGAAAGGGGTCAAGAAAAAATCCCTCGAGTGGAGATCTCCCCTTAAGCTCTACAAGTGGGGAGGTGAGAAGGGAGGGAGGGAGGTGAGAAGGGAGGGAAGTACAAAGGAGTACAAAGGAGTACAAAGGAAATCAAGCAACAACAGATCTAGTGACCCTTCTAGGCTGCTTGTCCTCCAAAACACTGAGGATCAAGTGTCCAAACAGTGGTTTAGAGTGGGTAAGGGAACATTGGAAAGGGAACTACTGCCCTGCCACTAACGTGGCAGGACTAGGAAGTTAGTAGGGGACATATGGGTTAGTAACTGAGGGGAGGATAAAGTTATTCATTTACAAACGCAGTCAGTCGCGGGTTTGATGCGAGATATTTGTCTAGGCGGAATTTAAATGAATCAACGGTGCTGCAGTCTATAACGTTTCGGGGAAGCCCATTCCACAAGTTGACAACTCGATTGAAGAAGAAATTCTTAGATTCGTGCGAGTTAAAAGATTTACCAATAATTTTGCAACCGTTTCCCCGTGTGTAATTAGATTGGTCGATAGTGAAGTACTTACTACAGTTCATATTGTCGATGCCTTTGATGATTTTGAACACTTGAATTAAGTCGCCTCTTAATCTGCGCTGGGTTAAAGGAAATAGATTTAATTCTCTAAGACGCTCTTCGTATGGTTTGTTCTTTAGGCTAGGTATCATTTTGGTAACTCTACGTTGAACTCGTTCTAGCTTGTTTATATCTTTTTGGTAATAAGGGCACCAGGATTGAACGCAGTATTCCAGAAGAGGGCGGACTAAGGAATTGTAAAGGGTTAGGATAACTTCTTTGGATTTATGCTCAAATGACCTGCCTATAAAGCCAATTATTTTGTTTGCCTTCTTAACAACTTCTGAACATTGTTGACTCGGTTTTAGGTTACTCGATATTGTTACTCCCAGATCAGTTTCTCTGTTTACATTCTTAAGCTGAGTGCCATTCATCGAATAGTTTGCTTTCTCATTTAGGTATCCGACATGTAGTACTTTACATTTATCCGCATTGAAACTCATTTGCCAAATTTGGGCCCAACATGACAATTTATCTAGATTGTGTTGCATATCGTCAACTTGTTCTTTTGAGAGTACGCTATTTGCAATTTTTGTATCGTCAGCAAATTTTGAGATTGTGCAGGTGAGACCCTCATCTATGTCGTTGATGTAAATTAGAAAGAGAATTGGTCCTAGTACCGATCCCTGGGGTACCCCGCTACTTACATTGGTCCATTTAGATGCCTTACCGTTTATGACTACTCTTTGCTTTCTGTTGTTGAGCCAATTTTCTATCCATTTCAACACACCGTCTTGTATTCCATGCGCTTTTAGTTTTAGCAGTAAACGTTTGTGGGGAACTTTGTCAAAGGCCTTTTGAAAATCAAGGTATATAATATCTACAGCTTTACTCTCATCGTAGAGGTTGAGGATATCGTGGAAGAAGTCTAAGAGGTTTGTTAAACAGGAACGTTTTTTACGAAAGCCGTGTTGAGTATCTTTAAGTATGTTATTTTCCTCTAAGTGATTTACGAGTCTGTCTCGTATGACCGTTTCTAGCATTTTACATACAACTGAGGTTAAGCTAATTGGACGATAGTTACTGGGTAGAGATTTGCTGCCTTTTTTGAATATCGGTGTTACGTTGGCTAGCTTCCACTGATCAGGCATAGTTCCAGACTGCAAGGATTTATTGAATAGTAATGTCAGTGGTTTGGAGAGCTCATTCTTAGCTTCCTTTAGAACTCTAGGCGAGATTGTATCAGGTCCTGGCGTTTTATTTACTTTGAGTTTATCTAAACAATTCAATACTTCTCTCTCTGTAACGGTGATATTGCTTAGAACATCTGAATTATCAATCTGAATCGGCGATGGTGTAGGGATATCACTGAGGTCTTCGGTTGTAAAAACTGATGCAAAGAAGGTATTGAGGGCATTACTCATTTGTACTTCGTCTTTGGTGTATTCTCCTTTTTCATCGACTAACGGTCCAACAGTTGAAGTAACTACTTTTTTCTTTCTGATATAACTATAGAATTCTTTCGGGTTTGTTTTACTTTGATTCGCAATATGTAACTCTAAGGTCTTTTTACTTTGCTTAATTAACTTTTTGGCTTTGCGTCGTAGCTCTACAAATTTCACCCGTTCTTCGTCATTTTGTGAGGATTTTAATCTATCATTAGCAAATTTTTTAGCAAGCAGGCAGTTTGAAATATCTTTATTCCACCATTTGGGCTTATTATTATGGCCTGGACGCCGTATTTTCGATGGTATGCAGTCTTGCACTGCTTTTAGGTAAGTGGTTTCGAATAACTTCCAAGATGTATTTATGTCGTTATTGTTAATTAAAAAGCTCCAGTCAGTTTCTTTAAACATAGCTCTAAGTTTATGGAAGTTTGCTTTCTTGAAATTAGGGACTTTTTCGATGCTACTATTTGGTTCGTTTCTAGTAAACTTTAAAGTGAAAGTTATCGTACGATGGTCGCTGTTACTGAATTCATCACCAACATTCAAATTCTCTATCAATTCTTCTTTTGTTGCAAGTACAATGTCAAGAACGTTATTACCACGGGTCGGCGTTCGAACAAATTGATAAAGCGAACTCTCTTGCAAGTTCGTATACAAGTCATGTCCGGAGTGTGAAGTAAGAGTATCGCCCCACTTGGTCACAGGTAAATTAAAGTCGCCAAAAATTACGGTATCTTGCGAGTTACTTACATCTGCAATTTGTTCGTAAATTTCTCGGTCAGTTTGCACTGATTGAGCTGGAGGTCTGTATATTAACGCAAGTATTATTTTTGTACCTTTATTATTCTTTATTAGCACAAAAGATGTGTCGACGTTCACAATTTGAGGTTTTGACACGAGGGTCGGGTTAAGACTTTCTTTGATATAAAATAAAACGCCACCTCCATTTTTATTTATTCGGCTGTTCTCAAACATTACATAACCGGGAAGTGAATACTCTGCTAAAAAGTCTCTATCTTCTGTATTGAGCCAAGATTCTGTTATGCCAATCACATCATAATTTTCTGTAAACACTAGTTCCTCTAAATCTGAAAATTTATTGCGTATGCTACGAGCGTTTGCATAGAAAACCTTTAAAGTTGCGGTTTTAGAACTCGCATTACGTTCTTTCATCGAATTTTTGGTTCTGGTCGGATCTACATTTACATTCATGGCTGTCCTCGGTCCTCGGTCGTTATCCCTGACGGTTTTGAATTTGGGTCGTGTTGGTGGAGATTTATCCAAATTCGCGGTTCTTGACGGATTAGTATTTAATTCCTTTGTAGGTTGCCGTCCTCGCTGTCTTCGGTCCTCCTTCCTGGTTTTCCTGTGGAGAGTCGATTTCTTCTCCGAAAATCCTTCACCGCATCGTTGAGAAGACGCCCAAAACGTGCTGCTCCCACCTGGTTCAGATGAACTCCATCGTCCGAAAACAAATAGTCATCGTAGTAGAAATTGTCCCAGGTGTCGACGAATCCCACGTTCTCCTTCCTGCAGAGGTTTGCTAGACAACGATTTGTGCTGGTGGCTATGTTGTAAAATCGGCTCTCTACACCGAGCCGGGGGACGATTCCTGAGACGATGATCCTTGATGACTTCTCCTTAAACGACTTGATCAGCTGCTGGTACTTTAAAAGCAAATCTTCCGACCGGGTTCGCTGCACATCGTTGGATCCAAGTGAGAAGGGAGGGAGGGAGGGAGGGAAGGGAGAAGGGAGGGAGGGAGGGAGGGAGGTGAGAAGGGAGGGAGGTGGTGAGTTGAGAAGGGAGGGAGGGAGGTGAGAAGGGAGGGAGGTGGGGAGTTGAGAAGGGAGGGAGGGAGTTGAGAAGGGAGGGAGGGAGGTGAGAAAGGAGGGAGGTGAGAAGGAAGGGAGGGAGGGAGGTGAGAAGGGAGGAAGGGAGGTGAGAAGGGAGGGAGGGAGGTGAGAAGGGAGGGAGGGAGGGAGGGAGGTGAGAAGGGAGGGAGGTGGTGAGTTGAGAAGGGAGGGAGGGAGGTGAGAAGGGAGGGAGGTGGGGAGGTGAGAAGGGAGGGAGGGAGGGAGGTGAGAAAGGAGGGGGGAAGGAAGGGAGGGAGGGAGGTGAGAAGGAAGGGAGGAAGGGAGGGAGGGAGGTGAGAAGGGAGGGAGGGAGGGAGGGAAGTGAGAAGGGAGGGAGGGAGGTGAGAAGGGAGGGAGGGAGGGAGGTGAGAAGGGAGGGAGGGAGGGAGGTGAGAAGGGAGGGAGGGAGGGAGGTGAGAGACTACGAGTGGTAAGGGGAGATGGGTCTTTTTCTAGACCCCCTACTCTCTCATGATTAGCCCCATTAGTTTTCAGATTTTAAGACGTTCGGCCCATTAGTTTGGCGATATTAAGATCTTTCGTCCCATTTCTTTGTCACTATTAAGACTTTTCCTGTCATTTAGGTGTTGATTTTTTTCTGGCGAGCAATAGTGAGCCTAAGAGGAATAATTCAAGAGGAACTGGTTTTCGACCGGGACATTTTTCTATCGAAAAATGTTCAAATTTATCTTGAAGGAGGGTCTTGGGCAGGTGTTTTATTTAAGCTTGATGGAGGTCTTGGGAGGAAAGTAAAATAATAATAAAAGATAAATATATGAGCAAATAATTAAGCCCATCCCCCTAAAACCATTCTCTCCCTTCAGATCGCTGTTAATGGACGATATACCTTGAAAAATGACGCTAGCTTCAGAAATGGTAGTGCTAGTCCGTCTAATATCTATAAACAACACTCATACCCACCATATTCGTTCGGTATCAGGCGCTGTAAATACCACTCAGATCAATATTAACCACTTGCGAGTTTCAAGTTATAAGGAAGTTGGAGCCACATCGACATACAACAGAACAACACAAATAATGTAGGTTTTTAGTTGATAGGATTTGGTTTCATAAATTTATAAATGTGTTACAACCGTATTTCAGCTGGTAATTATGCTGAATGTTGATGTCTACAGCTCCAACTTCCTTATAGAATGAAACTTGCAAGGGGTCAATTGCATTACATTAACCCTTTCTCTACCGGCGACGTCAATTCAATTCTATGCTGGCTACTATTGCACGATTGCATTCAGTTTAAAAAGGACCTCCATTAATTAACAGGCTTCGAACTATCTCACTTAACCCGTTTTACTACCACAGATCCTTCTTAAATTGTCTAAATAGCTAGAATATAATTAAAAAGACGTCGCTGGTACATAAGGGGTTAAGATACTTTCAGAAACATTGCCTACATCATTGTACAGGAAATCTACGAAGCATCATACCGGTACATATTTAATTAAGAAGCGCTACGGCATTATCCAAACGCAGCTGCAATAAAACTTAACCCGTTCAGTACCAGGGGCGTCTTTCTTATCATATTCTGGGTACTATTAGACGATTTATTTCAGCGTAGGAAGGACCGCAAGCAATAATATGGCTTCAAACTATCTCCACCAACCCTTTTAACTACCGCAGATTCTTCCAAAGCTGCATAATATCGTCAGCATTTAGCATTTTGCATTTAGCATTTAGCTAGAATAAAATATAACACGTCGCTTGGTACTCAAAGGGTTAATTATAAACAAAGTATCAATAACATGACACACACAAAGGTGAGCCGGTAAGGTGAGCTGCGACAAATACACTGGCGAGAAGAAGAAGGGGAGAGGCGAGAAGAAGAAGGGGAGAGACGAGAAGAAGAAGGGGAGAGGCGAGAAGAAGAAGGGGAGAGGCGAGAAGACAATAAATAAGAGAACAATAAATGACAAGACAATTGAGAAGACAAATATGCAAAGTGGATAAAATAAGAGGAAGAGGAGGAGGATATTGAAACACCAGGAAGAGGTTAAGGTGAAATATTCGCGTCAAGTTCGTGTGTGCAGGGAAGGGAAGGGAGCGAGAGTGATATAAAGGGGAGCGATGAAACGTGAGAGAGGAGAGGGGAGAGAGGTTTAATTGGAGACACACACACAAACACCTAAGGTCACCTATGGGTGTGTTTCTGGTGATTGTTCGGGGAGATCACCTTTTCAACACAACACTTCTAGTGGCACTGAGGAGCGCGCCGCCCCTCGTTCTGGGTGGTGATATGGTGCAGCAGACTGTTCGAAGGGGCCAGCACGCTCCACACACGCACACACGTAAGGTTAAATGTGTGAGAAATAAGACTGGGAATATATGTAAGAGTGGAACAGAAACGCAATGGAATTATTTTGAATGCTGCGGTGAGATATACAGACATAAGAGATATATAGATAGACAGCAGACAGGTATATAGATAGGTAGATAAAAAGAAGGATAGATAGACACAGCTAAAGAGAGAGAGAGAGGGAGAATACAAGAGAGAGAAGGGGCTATGACTGGTGTAGTTCTGCAAATGATGAGAACAGAGAGAGAGAGAGAGAGAGAGAGAGAGAGAGAGAGAGAGAGAGAGAGAGAGAGAGAGAGAGAGAGAGAGAGAGAGATAGAGAGAGAGAGGTGGGGGGGGGGGGAGAGGAGGGGTCAAGTTCTGCAAGAGAGGAGGGGTAAGGTTATACAGGAAGTTGTCTGACTCAGTAGGAAGCTGTGTAAGTGTACAGTATGTCTTCTTTCTTGCCTTCGTTTATCATGTTTTCTTATTCCCTACTTCATCGGGTTATTTTCTGTTTTTCGCACGATTCCCCCCCCCCCCCCTCTCGCGTTCTCTCCCTCCCATCCCCCTATCTATATTAATTAATATTTGTGTGTCATGGCCCAGCCAGGGTTCGAACCCAAGCCAGTAGTGCAGCACTCAATCACCTAAACCACTAGACCACCGAGGAGCTTAACATTTCCAGTAACATTGAGTTTTCATTTGTACTTTATTTAGTGTTTCTATTAATTTTCTTAGTTATTCTCCGTATTTCCATTGATATTTATTTAATACCCTGTCACCTACACTCCTCTTCTCTCCTGGTCTTCCTAGTTTAATTATTGTCTTTTCTAATATGGATGGATTAGCCGCACACCGCTGTAGAAAAATAGTGCTAACAAATACATAAAATGCCTCGGAGTCAGACGGACCCTAAATTGAGTGGTTAATCCTGTAAGTCCTTCAGTAAACTGGCATGGGTTGTCCCTCTTACAGGGGATAGGTTCACTTGGGGGCATTTTGTGTATGGCCACCCCCATTAAGGGGAGTAAGGCGTCTGGCAATAGATAGATAGATAGATAGATTCTATCCCTACTTAATCTCTCTATTATTATATTTTACGTTGCTCTTTAATTTTCATTTTTGTTATTTTCATTATTCGTTATTCTCTTTCCTTCCCTTCTTCTATATAACCTGTTCTCTCCTCTCTCTCTCTCTCTCTCTCTCTCTCTCTCTCTCTCTCTCTCTCTCTCTCTCTCTCTCTCTCTCTCCTATACACGGGCGTCTCTTGTTCTTCCTATTTTAATTTCTTCCTCTCGTGTCCCTGTCTCCCTTCTTCCTCCTATCATATTAGACTAACTAACTCTAACTCTCTCTCTCTCTCTCTCTCTCTCTCTCTCTCTCATCTATTTATTTGTTCATGACCATCCTACCGTTAGTTTATGAATTATATGCTCTCTCTCTCTCTCTCTGCAGAAATGCAGAATTTTGCTGCAAAGGTAGCAGTGGGTGGAGCAAAAAAATACGACCATGTAACTCCGATAATAAAGGAATTAGAGTGGCTAAAAATAAAGCAAAAATATATATATGATACAGCTATTGCGGTGTATAAAGAAAGGCATAAGCTAATTCCAAACTGGCTAATACACTTTCCTATTGTTAATGAAATCATAAATAGTAACACAAGACAGCAAAACCATCTATATGTACAGAGAACAAACACCTTTTATGGTGAACGATCGCTTTTGGTAGCAGGTCCTAAAATATGGAATAGGTTGCCGAGATCAGTAAAGGACACAAATAACCTAAACACGTTTAAGCATATATTAAAAGATTATATTCTGAAACATGAAATGGATCTATAAAAAAAAAAATGTAATAATACTGTAACTGTAATTTTTGTTTTATAGATATTGAAGACTGTCCACAGTAACATACTAGAGATGTTTCTTATTGTAAATATGTATATATATATAATGTATGTATTTTAATATTTGTTTAATGTTTTATGTGAAGAACCATTGTAAAATGAAAAAATAAATATTCTGATTCTGATTCTCTCTCTCTCTCTCTCTCTCTCTCTCTCTCTCTCTCTCTCTCTCTCTCTCTCTCTCTCTCTATCTATATTCAAGGTGTCTCAAAATAGGGGTGCTAAACTTCGGCATCAGGTTAAATATAAACAATTCTAAGCGTAAAATGCTTTGTTAGAAATATTCCAAATTGCAGAGATATTACACGTTGAAAATAGTATTTCCCTATATATTTCCTCATGAAGCTTGTCCAGTATCAGAGGGCGTTCCCCACCCTCCCCTAAATGAGTTTATTCTACCATATTATTATAAAGATTTTATACTTTTATAAATTATTCAAGACTCTCTCTCTCTCTCTCTCTCTGTAAATATAGTAAATATTTTACGATTAACCAATCAAACTGCACACAGGGAAATGGCTGCAAAATCATTGATAAATCATTCAACTCTAACGAATCCAAGAATGTCTTCTTCAATCGAGTCGTCAACTTGTGGAATGGACTTTCCCGAGATGTCATGGCTGACTGCAACACCGTTGATTCCTTCAAAGTTCGCCTATACAAGCACCTTGCCCTGAACCCAAGGTTGACTGCAGTTATAATTGAATAAATAACTTCTTTAGTAATGTTCGTTCATTAACCTAATAGATCTTAATATAATTTCCCCTGCCATGAACTAAGCCCCAGGGCAGCACTTCCTTCTCACATCTTTCCCACATTCTCTCCGAAATACTGTTGCAACACTTGGAACAGCAGTGTTTTGGAGGGCAAGTAACCTCGAGGGGGTCGCATTACCTGTTGTTGCTGGTTTTCCTTTGTACTCTGTTTCGTTCAAAGTTAATTTATAACACGGTCGATACAATGCATCTTAAGGGGAGATATGGGAGATATCCACCTGGAGGATTTTTTTCTGGACCCCCCTCTCCCTCATGTTTAGCCCCATTGCTTTTGAGATTTTAAGACGTTCGCCCCATTAGTTTGGCGATTTTAAGACCCCTTGCCCCATTTCTGTCAATTTTAAGACCATTCGTGCCATTTAGGTGTCGATATTTTCCTGGCGAGCGATAGCGAGCCTGTAATTTAAGGGGAACCGGCCTTCGGCCGGGACATTTTTCTACCGAAAAATGTACAAATTTATCTTGAAAGGGGGTCTAGGGGGAGTATTTTTAAGCTTGATGGAAGTCTAGGGAATCAACTAAAAACCTCCCCTTAAGGGACTAAAAACCTCCCCTTAAGGGACTAAAAACCTCCCCTTAAGGGACTAAAAACCTCCCCTTAAGGGACTAAAAAGTTAATCACAATAATTCAACAAACTCTCCCTCTCCCTCTCACCCTACGAGTCCTTCTATGCAATCCCTCTCGCCTGCAAGGGCTTTTATCTCTTAACAATACTTCTCTCTCTCTCTCTCTCTCTCTCTCTCTCTCTCTCAGTTAGTGCTAAAATGGACAAAGCAAAGTCATTTCATGTAAATATTCTTGTATGTCTTCTCACAATCGTTTCATCCTTCTTAAGCTGCACAAAATCGTTTAAACATAACTGGAACTTAATAAAAACAAATACGTCGCTGGTACGTTAAAGGTTAAGTTTAACTCACTCTCTCTCATCCTCCTCTCTACCTTCTCTCACTCTCACTCACTTACTCACTCTCTCTCTCTCTTCGTTCGATCCTTCTTTTAAAACTGCCTCCATTTTTATAAGCAATATTCTCCTCCTCCTCCCCCTCCTTTTTCACAGGGTCATATCATAAAAGATTTTCCTTCTTGAATCTCCCCTCTTTCACACCTTAATAAATCCTGCTCACACTTTCCCTTATCCCTGAAGCAGTTTGTTCAAGTTCTCGACAGATTTGTCTTGATCAATCTCTCAGAATGATCGTTTACTTTATCACTAAAAAAAAAGAAAAAAAAAGAAAAAAGCTTATGACTATCTTAGCGGGCCACATGATCAAGATATACTCGCCAAAAAAAAAAAAAAAAAAAAAAAAATATATATATATATATATATATACATACTAAGTGATATAGGGATCACTTCGAAAAAAATACTTCCACAATGACGCTAAGAAAGCGCTTCCCATTAATTTTATCTTCTCTACACTTGGTTCAAATATACCTCCCTCGTCTCTGTATCTCCTCCATCTCCATCCATTCTCATCGTTATTATATATTACCAAGTACCCGGAGCTGCACGGGGAAAATCGAAGTTTGGGCTATTTATCTTAGGAGGGGGGGGGGGGGGGGGGGGGCTTCCGTCCCCATCACCCCCCGGCAAAAATAATTTTGCTTAAACCCTATGCTGGCACCCCCGTTTGTATGTATGCCAGGTATGTGCTCTCCATGTTGAAAACAACGAGTTGCTCCCCACCCCCCAGGAGGCGAGGGGACAATTTATTATTCGCTTAGAATATTTTCTGGCACCCCTTATCATGCTTGTCAAGTATGGGTTCTCCATCTTGAAAACTGAGGAAGTAGTTCATGAACAAACAGACAAGCAGAAATTGCCCTTTATATAGTATATTATCATTATTATTATTATTATTATGATGATGTTGATTTTTCTGTTATTATTATTATTATTATTATTATTATTATTATCATTATAATTTGTATTAATATTATTAGTATTAGTATTCGTATTAATATTATATATACATGGAGGGATATGTAGGCTGAGACAGAGGTGGAAGGATGGAGTTAAGAAGTATATGCGTGAAAGCGGTGCTGCATGGGAGGAGGGGCGTCGATTGACTGGGGACAGAGGTGCATGGGGGCGTTTCGTTCGTGGCCACCCTTCGGAGATCACGGCGTCAGGCAATAGATAGATAGATAGATAAACACAAAAACACTTCCTATCCATTCCATGTTTAGTTCTATCTGCTCACAGGGTTCAACTTTACCTCCCTCGTCATTTCTCCTCCGTCTCCATGCATTCTCATCGCATTACCTCACATCCGTCTTCGTTTTGCAGGAGCCGCCGCCCTTTGTTACTTCTTCCACTTTTCTTTTCTGCCTGTGCCTGCTCCTCTCTTTATCACCCTAATCTACTCATGCTCCGTCTTCATATCCGGAGAAACTCGGTGCGGTGTTGTTCGTTTAGAAACTCGGTGCGGTGTTGTTCGTTTAGAAACTCGGTGCGGTGTTGTTCGTTTAGAAACTCGGTGCGGTGTTGTTCGTTTAGAAACTCGGTGCGGTGTTGTTCGTTTAGATGAATATATGTTTGTTTTCGTTAACTCATTCAGTATATTCGCCAAAATTATTCGTTGTTCAGTTTCTTCTTTTCTTGGATGTTTGGTAAATGCTTAACTTCTTTTACCATTGTCATATTTCTTAGATTTTGCCGTGCGTATAATATTTTGCACATCGGGTTTAAGTTGCTTGTAGATTTATTTTTCCTTTATTTACTTGGCAAACGTATATTTTCAAAGTACTCCCTGTCTCGTTCTATCTTTTACACCTACCTAAGGTCACCTAAGGTTGTGTTCGCCACACTCATAGTGGCACCGAGGAGTGCGCCGCCCCTCGTTCTGGTTGGTGATTTGGTACAGCAGACTGTTCGAAGGGGCAGTACGCTCCCCTGCAAAGACGGGCTCGTCTGGCACTTTTTGCAGTTCGACATCGAGGGCTTTCTCGAAGTTGTTTAACGAGACGCCCCTCATGTCTCCTACTCGCCGTGGGAGTGTTTGTTGAAGAGCCGTGGGCCTCTGTGTGATAACCAGCCCTCTCGCAGAAAGCCCATAGCACCCCTGTTATTCATCCGGGGGATATCGCATTCCCAGCCTCTCCTATCACTGAACTTCATGACTATCGGGGGATGTAGGTTTGGTACTAAGCCCTCTGCGATTTTCCACGTGTATTTTATTAGGTAACGTTCTCTTCTACGATCCAACGAGTACAGTTTAAATGTTCTTAAACGTTCTTAATAGTGTATCTGGTTTACCGAGTTTATATGCGAAGTAAAATTCCTTTGTACACTCTCTAAGTAATTTATTTCACATGCTTTGTATGGGGATGGTAATACGATACAATATTCAAGCCACGGTAGCACTAGAGAATTGAAGAGCGTTAACATAATCGATTAATGATAGCCTAAACAAAATAGAAAATTGTATCATCGTTCTGAATGTGTTACCTGATGTGACTTGAGTGTTCAGTCAGCTGTAAATATCCACACCTATTTCCTGGTGGACTCTTCCCAAATGATAGACACGTCAGCCCGATTGTTTTCATTCATTTCGAGCTATACGAAGTTAAGGGGTCAAGATTACTGTCAACTTCGCAGGCGCTACCTTTTGTGATACCGTACCCCATGACCTGCATTCTCTCATTCCCCCTCCACACTCTCTCACTCATACACACACACACACACACTCTCTCTCTCTCTCTCTCTCTCTATCTATCTATCTATCTCTCTCTCTCTCTCTCTCTCTCTCTCTGTTTCTCTTTATTTCATACATTTGATTTTAGTAAGCGTCATTTCCACTTAGCGATATTGATAAGTTATTTTACCTTTATCTTGTATCGTCCCAGTTTTGGTTTGCTTAGTTTGCAAGTTTTACATTTTAATATATATATATATATATACTTCAAAGTACTTCTTATTTCGTTCTATCTTTTACCTACATTCTACCATGTGCAATCGTTTCCTTAAAAATCCCTTTATCTTTGCTCATATTTCTGCATAAATTTCCTTCTCTACTTTCACCCAGCTATAAACATCTCGCCCTGCTTATCGTAATTCAACCGTATCCACCTGCTTCTCCAGCTATAATTTAGTTTCCTGCTCAAGATAACCTTTTATTCTTATATCGCGTGCATACCCTCCTCCATCGCTCTATTTCGATGTATTTACTTTATATATATTATATATATATATATATAGTTATGAGAACCTCAGCAGGTGATCTTGGACACCACAACTTCCAAATTAGTAGGGCAATGAGAAGAAATACGTTGTGGAACATCATGATTTATTCTAATTTTCGGCGACGTCACGCAGCCATCCTCAGGAAAGGGTTACCAACAGATCCTAAAAATGTAGTATAACTCTGTACTGTATATATTGCTAAAACAGGATCACTAAAATGTAGTATAACTCTGTACTGTATATATTGCTAAAACAGGATCACTAAAATGTAGTATAACTCTGTACTGTATATATTGCTAAAACAGGATCACTAAAATGTAGTATAACTCTGTATATATTGCTAAAACAGGATCACTAAAATGTAGTATAACTCTGTATATATTGCTAAAACAGGATCACTAAAATGTAATGCATTGTTTAACTCGTGGCAATTTGCCTATCTAAAAAACAATTAAACAACATAATTTTGGCCAACTAGGCAAGGTTTGAATATATACAGAGTTATACTACATTTTAGTGATCCTGTTTTAGCAATATATACAGAGTTATACTACATTTTAGTGATCCTGTTTTAGCAATATATACAGAGTTATACTACATTTTAGTGATCCTGTTTTAGCAATATATACAGAGTTATACTACATTTTAGTGATCCTGTTTTAGCAATATATACAGTACAGAGTTATACTACATTTTAGTGATCCTGTTTTAGCAATATATACAGTACAGAGTTATACTACATTTTAGTGATCCTGTTTTAGCAATATATACAGTACAGAGTTATACTACATTTTAGTGATCCTGTTTTAGCAATATATACAGTACAGAGTTATACTACATTTTAGTGATCCTGTTTTAGCAATATATACAGAGTTATACTACATTTTAGTGATCCTGTTTTAGCAATATATACAGAGTTATACTACATTTTAGTGATCCTGTTTTAGCAATATATACAGAGTTATACTACATTTTAGTGATCCTGTTTTAGCAATATATACAGTACAGAGTTATACTACATTTTAGTGATCCTGTTTTAGCAATATATACAGTACAGAGTTATACTACATTTTAGTGATCCTGTTTTAGCAATATATACAGTACAGAGTTATACTACATTTTAGTGATCCTGTTTTAGCAATATATACAGTACAGAGTTATACTACATTTTAGTGATCCTGTTTTAGCAATATATACAGTACAGAGTTATACTACATTTTAGTGATCCTGTTTTAGCAATATATACAGTACAGAGTTATACTACATTTTAGTGATCCTGTTTTAGCAATATATACAGTACAGAGTTATACTACATTTTTAGGATCTGTTGGTAACCCTTTCCTGAGGATGGCTGCGTGACGTCGCCGAAAATTAGAATAAATCATGATGTTCCACAACGTATTTCTTCTCATTGCCCTACTAATATATATATATATATATATATATATATATATATATATATATATATATACAGTATATATATATATATATATATATATATATATATATATATATATGTGTTTATATGTATTACATTTTGCGATCTACAATAGTTTGAAGCCATTTAGGTGTCAATTAATTTCCCCGACGAGTTATAATAAGGCTGTATTTTAAAGGGAAACCAGCCTTAGGCTGGGACATTTCACCACCGAAAAATGTACACATTTAGTATGAAGGGGGACATGGGGGATATGCTGGTGCCGTTGTAAAGGCTTATCCCTCAATACCTCCACCTATACCTTGAAGGGGGCTGGGAGGCTTACATATGTTTTAGCTTGAAGGGGGCTGGGAGGCTTTAAAAAAAAACAAAAAAACAAAAAAAAACATTTTCTCCCATCATATTTTTTCTGTCTCCGCTGCCTTTTTTTTTTTTTTTTTTTTTTTTTTTTTTTTTTTTTTTTACGTGCATACTTCACGGATGTTGCCCACCTTCCCTCCCTACCTGCTTACCTCCCTACCCCCAGCTTGCGGCAGTTTGTCAGGATTACTACTGCAAAACTTGTGTCAGTAATTAAAAGTTTGATGGGCTGGTCTATCCGAGTGAGAACTGAGCGATCTCTGCCATACCCATAGCTTACTCTGACTGTTCCTTTTACTTATATATCTTCTAGATCTCAAGTGGCGTCGTCTTTTCCGTGGATTGACCTCCCTACTGCCAACCTAGAAGTTGGCAGATTGGGAGCCAAAGTGTCACATTTTCCCCTTACCCCTCAACTTGCTGAGGGGCACAGGGCCTTGGGTGGGGCTTTGGTTTCCCGGGCGTTTCCGCACCCTCCTCAGCTCCCTGCCTTGGAGTGGCTTCGGTCACCCGGGCTTTGTTAGTGGTAAGCAGGGAGGATTTTGTGGGGGCACTCGTTTATGGCCTTGGCCTTGCTCGAGACCTTGGGGCTGTTCGGCCAGACAGCCTGGGGAACAACATCAACAACAACAACAACCATAAAACGCGATTAATCACTAAACTATACTAAATATTATATAGAACACTGCTGGTAATTTCCTAAACGTACTTTGAAGGAGACCATCATTTTCTTTTTCACTTTTCATGGGCTCAGCCTTGCTAATGAATTATGAATCTATATTGTAATATATTGTATATGTTTTAAGGCTAAATAAAGTTATTATTATTATTATTATTATTATTATTATTATCATTAGCATTAGTAGTAGTAGTAGTAGTAATAGTAGTAGTAATAAAAACAGTGTAAGGGTTTGGTTTAAACAAGGCCAAACAATAGGTACAATGAGATAGAAAACCACCAAAATGACGAGGAAAAAGTAATGAATTGACTTAAACAATGTAAAAAGCTTAAGGTAACGGGAATAAAAAGCACGAGAAAATAACAAAGAAAGAATAAGATAACAAAACATATAAACAATATAAAAATAAATAAATAATGATAAATGTAGGCAAGTTAGTTCCACCGTGTCTTATCTCCATATTAAGGAGAAAGGGGGAGACGAATACAAAAGACAAACGAGAGGAGAAGGAGGCGATCTTTCCGTTATTTTGTTATGTTCTTTCTATGTGCATGAAGGAGACAGAAGTGTGATATATTAACTACCTGGATTGATTTTTGGATTGAACTTGCTTTTCAATAAATACTATGCTATTGTTTTGCAGCTCATGTATAAACAAAACATTTGTCATAAATTCGCCTTCAGAGATATACTTCCATAATTAGAACCAGGTGAGGTCCAAGAATTATTATCAGTGACTGTACTGCATATTATTATCTCTCTTTATCTCTCTCTCTCTCTCTCTCTCTCTCTCTCTCTCTCTCTCTCTCTCTCTCTCTCTCTCTCTCTCTCTCTCTCTCTACAGGGCAAAACGTATGATTGGATTAAAAACTGGCTAAGTGAAAGAAAGCAAAGAGTAGTTATCAACGGTGTGGAATCAACATGGAGCCAAGTAACTAGTGGAGTCCCCCAAGGCTCAGTATTGGGACCAGTGTTGTTCATAATATATATCAATGATCTAGATAATGGCATAAATAATCTAATTTCCAAATTCGCGGATGACACGAAGATAGATATGCAATCATTTCCGAAGGTGATACAATAAACCTTCAAGCTGATTTAAATAAAGTCACAGAATGGTCGGAGAAGTGGAAAATGCCGTTTAATGTAAATAAATGTCAGATATTGCAAATAGGTTCTAAAAACAATAAATATGAATACTACATGAATGAAGAAAAGATAAAAAATGTAACACAAATAAAAGACTTGGGAGTGCTGATAAACGAAAACTTAAAATCTTCCAATCAATGCACAGCGGCTGCAAACAAAGCAAACAGGGCACTAGGTTTCATCAGAAGAAACTTCCACTATCACAGCAAAGACATAGTTTTGCCCTTATACAAAAGTATGGTGAGACCGCACCTCGAATATGCTGTGCAGTTTTGGTCACCTCACCTCATAAAGGATGTTAAAAAATTGGAATCTGTGCAAAGGCGAGCCACTAAGCTAATCCCGTTATTGAGAAATAAATCATATGATGAAAGACTGAGAAAACTTGATCCATTTTCACTTAAGAAACGAAGGATGAGAGGCCAATTGATAGAGTGTTTTAAAATTATAAAAGGATTCAGTAACATTAATCTAGATAAGTTATTCAAAAAAGCCGAAGACACATCTACAAGAGGAAACAATTTAAAATTATTAGGTCGGAGAGTGAATCTAGATACAACAAAAAATGTCTTCACTCACAGTGTAATTGATGAGTGGAACAAACTTCCAAATAAAGTAATAGACAGCTCCTCTATAGATACGTTTAAGAAAAATCTAAACTCATACCACGGAAAAATTGGTATGGAGTAGGCAGTAATTATCACCGTTATTATTTGTTCAGCTGAAGAGAGCGTTAGAAAAGAAAACAAAATAATCTATCTATCTATCTATTGCTTGACGCCGTGATCCCCGAAGGGGTGGCCACGAACGAACCGCCCTCATGCACCTCTGTCCCCAGTCAGTCGACGCCCCTCCCCCCAAGCAGCACCGCCCTCGTTCATGTACTTCCTCACTCCATCCTTCCACCTCATATTCGGTCTACCTCTCCCTCTCTGTCCCTCCACCTCGCTCTCGTACACCCTCTTAGTCATTCTCTCGCTTTCCATACGTTCCATATGGCCGAACCATCTCAAGTTGTTCCTTTTCACACTTTCCAGCACATCTACCTCCACACCACACCTCCTTCTTACTTCCTCATTAGTCTGTCTATCCCTCCATGTAACTCCGCAAGCACTCCTTAAGTAATTCATTTCCACTGCTCTCACTCTTGGTCTGAGTCTCTCAACCAACGTCCATGCTTCGCTTCCGTAAGTCAGTGTCGGGATTATCACACTGTCATGCAAGGACTTCTTCACTTCCATACTGACCACCCTATTTCTTGTTACTGCTTTTAGCGTTCCTACAACCCTCTTCCCCTGTTGTACCCTCTCCCGCACTTCTTCATCCATAGTCCCATCTTTACTCAATACACTGCCCAGATACTTAAAAGAGCTGACGATCTCCATAGCCTGACCGTTCAGCTTCACCTCACACTCTGTGACTTCACCCCTTTCGAAGACCATAACCTTGCTCTTCCCCGTATTTACCTTCAAATTCCGTTTTTCGCACACTGTTCCAAACTCATTTACCAGACCCTGCAACTCCCATTCATTATCACTCATCAGAACTGTATCATCCGCAAACAGCAGTACAGGTAGCTTCCACTCAATTCCCTCCCTTTTCAGCGATACACCAACATCCACTGCTCTTGATAGTATTTCTTTCATGACTCCATCCATATATACAGTAAACAACCACAGGGACATTACACACCCCTGTTTCAAACCAACATTCAGGTCAAAGAACTCGCTCTGCTCACTCTCCACATGTACTGCCGCCTTTGCACCCTCATACATGCTCTTCACTGCTTTCAGCAACTTGCCCTCTACTCCGTATATTCTTAGTACTTTCCACAAACCTTCTCTATCCACTCTGTCATCGGCCTTCTCCAAGTCCATAAAGGCAACATACACCTTTTGTTTCTTCTCAAAATAATAATACACAAATAAAAAATAAGAATAATAAACATCACTAAATATGTACATAATACTAAGGGTGATGGGTTGGATGATTCCAATTAACCCCAAAAGTTACATGCTGCTAAGGCGAAGGGTTGCATTATTTTTTTTAATTTCTTTTTTGTTTTCGCTTTCTTTTTTTCCAATCTTTCCTGTAAATTCCTTCTGGGGATTTCGAAGCCCAGCAAGGTTAATCACTTCCAACTTTTTCATGTACGGCAATTGCCGGAGGGAACGGAGGGTGGGGAGAGAGCCTTCTTCTGTTCTATCCTTTCCTTTGCCATCTCTACTAGAATTAAGTCCTGACCACCTCGTTTGGATCGTAAGGTCTGTGTGGCCAGTGTATCTATGTAAGTCTATGTAAATCTTTGTTTTGACAGTCGAAGGTCATGAAGTTTGGTGAACCCCGGACTGAGCATAATGTAGCCGCACCCCTCATACAAACCCACACGACATGCTGGTGGTGTACATGGAGACGTACACACAAACCAATACAGTGGCGGTGCACATGGAGACGTACACACACAGGCCAATACAGTCACAAGTATAAATATCCACGAACACCTGCACGCATACCCACGCATATATTTGCATATGCACACATACATACATACATACACACACACATACATACATACAATGAGTCTTTCAGGGTGAAAGACATGTTCATGGTAAGAGATACATACATACATACATACACACACACACACACACATACACTCTCTCTCTCTCTATCTCTCACACACACACACACACACACACACGAGAGACGAGCGGAAGCGGATGTCGTTGGCTGGCGCTCCTCAAACTACCATTTGCCTTGCCTAAAGTGGGGTATACAGGAGATTATTGTGTATTGCCCCGCTAATAATATTCTAACAGGAAAGTGTTCAGTGCAAGTTATTTAAAAATATGAATGTATAAACGAAACTTAGAGTTTGTTTTGAGAAATCAGCTGGTAAGGCTGGTGACGTCACATGACAACAACAATGGCTGACATCGAAGCCACGGATATGAGTGGGGAATGTTTTTATGAAGAGGAAGAGGATTATTCAGGCTTTCCTAAAGGTAAGGAGGACCAGATCACCTTCCTGAACAGGAATCTGATGGGGCTGATAAAGTGGAAAAAGGAAGTGGAATGGTGGAAGAAGACCATTGGGACTGTAGTGGAAGAGAGCCGTGTCCCGGGGGAGGGTTTAAATTATTTAACTGCTAGGGTCAACGAATTGGTATCTGAGAATGTGGCTTTAAAAGAACAGATTAAGGAATACAAAGAACATTTCAATGAGAGAGTGAAAGAGATAGATGATGGGTATAGGGAGAGGGCTGAGAGAGAGATTCGTGAATTGAGGGAGGAGAATGCTAGGCTAAAACAAGGAGTGGAAACAAATCAGGACAGGACACAAAAAATGGAGGAAGAGGTATCTCAAATGAAAAATGTCTGGGGTGATCGAGTGGGTGAAGCAGAGGTACAACTAAACACAATTATTGAATAGCAAAAGAGACAGCAGGAGGAGAACCTGAACAAGAGGGTAGTTAATGCCATCAGACAAAATGAGAAACAGGTCAGTGATATTATTGATAAGAAGAGGTGTGTAATTATGTTTGGAAATGTAGAAGAGGAAATATCAGATAGAAATACGAGAAAAGGTGTGGAGATGAAGAAAGTTGAGAAGATGATTGATGTGATAGATAGACAAGATAAGGAGGGATGAAAGAGAGAGATAGAGGATTGTTGGAGACTAGGGAAATACAAGAAAGGAGAAATGAGGCCAATGAAGATTAGATTTAAGTCAACCAAAGTAGCAGAGGAGGTACTCAGAACCAGCTGGAAGTTAAGTAAGGAGGGGGAATACAGAAATGTTAAACTAAGGAAAAATCTAAATGCGGAAGAGAGGGAAAAAATGAGAGAAATAAATCGAGAAGTCAAAGAAAAGAACGATAATAGATCAGAAGTGGAGAAGGGGGATTTTTTCTACAGAAACATGGATGGGAAAGTAAAGAAGTGGTACCTGAAGAAGGGGGAGAAGATAGGGGCGGAGGGGGGGGAGAAAAGACGTAGTGGTACAGGAAGAAGGATTGGAGGGAGAGGTGCAACAGGAAAGGGAAATAGTAGGATAAAGACAGGGATATCAATCATAATGGTAAAAACAACAGGTGCAAGATGGTCTATAGCAATGTGGATGGGCTGATATCAAAGAAATTAGAAATAAATTATTACATCAGACAGGAAGAGCCCTTAATATTGTGTCTATGTGAAACTAAACTAAATAAAGGGATAAGTTTGGAGGGAATGGGATGGAACAACTATAATATCTGGAGAAGGGATAGAGAAGACAAGATGGGGGGAGGGGTGCTAATTCTTACACATAATAAATTGAAAACAAGAATGATTGATCTGGATAATAGTGAAGCAGAAATATAAGCAGTAGAATTGACAGATGATGACAATCAAAAGGCGGATATTGCAGTGGCCTACATGCCGCCCTACACAGGAGCTTGGGAAGAGGAGGAATACAAATTTATCAAAGATGAGATGATTATTTGTATTGAAAAATTAACTCGTAGAACCAATGAATGAATTATAGTAGGGGACTTCAACTGTAAAGAGGTGGATTGGGAGCAGAGAGAAGCTGGCAGCAATGTGAACTCGTGGGGGTATAGGCTACTGGATATGGTAACAGAAAATGTGTTGGTGCAAAATATAAAGGAAAATACAAGAAGAAGGGGAAATGATGAAGCATCCAGATTGGACCTAATGTTTACTAGAGACCCATATGTAAGTTCTGATATAAAATACTTACCACCTTTAGGCAAGAGCGATCATGTTGTAATGGACATAGAAATCCTATTGGGTTATTCCAATATGGAGGAGAGGAAGGAGCACAAGGAAACTAGGTTTGACTATGCAAAAGGAGACTACCAATCACTGAGACAATACTTTAGAGATGTTGACTGGAGTGAAATACATCAGAGAAATAGTGTAGACGAGAAGTATGGAGTATTTAAAACAATAAATGAAGAAGGAGTTAATAAATATGTCCCTAAACAAGGTAATAGGTCAGTGAAGGAAAAAGATTGGTTTAATGAAAAATGTATGAAAGCCAAGGGAAAGAGAGACCAAGCATGGAAGGCAGCTAGAAAAAGGTGTATTAGAGAAACTTGGAACAGATACAAGAGATTAAGAAATGTATATGCTACAATCAGGAGACAAGAAGCCAGAGCATATGAGAAGAACATTGTGAAAAAATGTGAGAGTGATCCAAAGCTGTTCTATAGGTTTATAAATAGTAAAATGAAGGTAAGGGATAGAATAGTGAGGTTGAAAGTTGAAGGGACCACTTATGATGACGACCAGAATATGTGTGAAGTTATGAACAATACACTACACTCAGTATATACTAAAGATGAGAACTTTGAAGAAGTACCGGTAGGCGAAATTGGTGATAAACTGGGAGAGATTAAGTTTCTCCCAGAGGAGCTAGTAGAAATAATGAAAGGACTAGATGTGAAAAAAGCAGTGGGACCTGACAATGTAGCAGGATGGATTTTGAAAGAATGTGCTGACGAACTAGTGAAACCCTTATATGAGATAATGAAATACTCTCTGGAAGTGGGAAAATTACCAATGGACTGGAAGAGAGCCAACATTGTACCGATTTATAAAGGTGGGAACAGGGAGCACTCATTAAATTATCGACCTGTGTCACTTACTAGTATAGTGTGCAAAATCTGTGAGAAAATAATTAAGAAAAGATGGATGATTTACTTGGAAAAAAATAATCTACTATCTAACAGCCATTTGGATTCAGGGAGGGTACCTCATGTGTTACAAATCTACTCAGTTTTTATGACAGAGTGGTTGACATATTACAAGAGAGAGATGGATGGGTGGACTGCGTAAATATTGACATGAAGAAAGCTTTTGACAGAGTATCGCATAGCAGGCTGAAGTGGAAACTAAAAGAGTATGAAGGGATTCAGGGTAGTTTGTTAAATTGGATGGAGGACTATCTTTCAGGGAGACAGGTGAGGACTACTATCAGAGATAAATTTTCTACGTGGAAAGACGTCACGAGTGGAGTTCCGCATGGAGCGGTGCTGGCTCCCATAATGTTTCTAATATACATTAACGACATGCCAAAGGATATAAATGCATATATGAATATGTTCGCAGATGATGCCAAGATCATGAAGCGTATAGAAGATGAAAACAGTGGAAGGGAATTGCAGAGGGATTTGGATAGGATAGATCAATGGAGCAAGAAGTGGAAAATGGAATTCAACACAAATAAATGTCATGTAGTGGAAATGGGAGTAAGTAAAAGAAGGCCTCATATGGAATATAAGTTAGGAGAAAATACTATTAACCCATCAGAGAAAGAAAAGGACTTAGGGATAACTGTTAGGGGTGATCTTTCACCTGAGAATCATATTACGGTAATAAGATAGTGGGAGAAACATATGAACTGCTAAACAGAATAAAAATAGCCTTTAACTATATAAACGAAGAGATGCTGGAGAAAATAATACAAACATTGGTGAGACCAAGACTGGAGTATGCGGCAGTGGTGTGGGCACCATATCTAAAATAGCATATAAAGAAGCTGGAGAAGGTTCAGAGAGCTGCAACTAGGATGATACCAGAACTGAGATAATTACCATATGAGGAGAGATTAAAGAAATTAGATTTACCATCTCTAAGGGATAGGAGGGAGAGAGGCGATATGATTATGATGTACAAATGTGTGAGAGGACTCGAGAAGCTGGACAAGAAGGGTTATATTGTGAAAGATAATGGTAGAACTAGCGGGCATAGATATAAGCTAATGAAAGGAAGATGCAAAGGAGATGTAAGAAAGTAAGTTTCCCTTACAGAACTATAAGTAAATGGAATCAGTTAGAAGAGGAAGTGGTGTGTGCAAAAAACATTCATATTTTTAAGGCAAAGTTAGATAATTGTAACTCAGGAAGCGGGACAATACGCGCCTAAAAAACTCAACTCCTGTATACTACAAATAGGTAAATACAAATAGGTAAATACACACACTACGGTCAATGCACCCCATAATAATTATAATGGGCTCAACTGTCCTTCTCTACCGGGCGATAATACACACATTTTCTGAAGGCACGGAATAAGATGGAGGAGGAGGAGGAGGAGGAGGAGGTGGAGGAGGTAATGGTTGGTTGTTGTTGTGGTAGTGTTGATGGTGGTGTGGTAGTGTTGATAGTGGTGTGGTTGTGGTTCTTTGGCAACACATCACTATCACAAGAAGAACACCCTCACCACCACAACAAATACACCATCACAAACACTAAACCACCACAGCTACACCACCACTATCACAAGAACACTACTAAGACCCCAATAAGAACACCACTAACACCACAACAAACACACCAACACCACCACAGGGCCCCTACTCCATCACTCCACACAATCATTTGCTTGTCTCTCTCTCTCTCTCTAACCAGCTACTTAACTTCACCTCCTAACGACTGCTTTATCAGCTACAGTCGCGTCTAACTTAACCCCTTCTGTACCGGCGACGTCCTTTAACTTTATTCTGACTACTATTAAACGATTGTATTTAGTTTCAAACGGGCTTTCGGAAATTAACAGGCTTCGAACTATCGCACTTAACCCCTTTTTACTACGGTACCACAGATATGTCCTAAACTGCACAAAATCGTCTACATAAATTATACGGTAGCTAGAAGAAAAATAATAAGACGTCGCCGGATGGGAGTATATATTTTGAGACCTAACGAGGAAACTAAAAAATATATGATTGAATAGATATAGACCAAAAAATAACATAACGTATTTATAAGAGTGGATACAAATTCAAGTGGATAAAGGCATGGGTAAGGCAGAAGTTATAGAGTAAGGATATAGTAAGACAAGTTAAAGAGTAAAGATAGAGTAGGACAGAAGATATGGAGTAAAGATAGAGTAAATATAGAGACAGAAGTAAACGAGTAGGGATAGAGTAGTTTTTTTTTTTTTTTTTTTTTTTTTATATATTCCAACTACTCCCTCTCGGGCATAGGCTGAGAGCCTGTACATTCCACCGCTCAACACGGTGAAGCCCGTGAGGTCTTGTTCCAGTCTGGGGAGTGAGACATGTGAAGCATCCATCATGGCTCGAAGCAGCTCCATCTCTGAAGCGGCTGGTTGCTTCGCTCAAGTGCTTCACCGTCTCACCCTCCAGACTCAGACCCTCACTCGTAGAACGCCACCTATTGAGCAGTGAACTCACTAGGCATTGTCCCCCTGTAACATATTTTGAATATGGGAATATTCATACAGTGTTATTTAATCAGGGAACAATGAGGGTATTTTTTTGGCATTTCGGTGGGCTTTGTGGTAATGCACTGATACTAGGTACAGCACAAATTCAATCCCAATAATATCTTCCCATTGACATATCGGGATTTGAACCCGGGTCCATTGGATTACCAATCCAGTGGCATGACCACTCCACCACACCTCCCCTAAGTAAAGTAAGAGTAAAGATAGATTATAAAGGATTTTCGTTATCTAGCAGAAGGCGTTCACGGTAGAGTCAGACACAAACATGTAGATGAACCCTTTAGAGAAAGAGAGAGAGAGCGAGAGCGAGATGAACCCTTTAGAGTGTAGTGGGTGGGTGAACTGAGGCGCTCCCACCAAACCCACTACACAGCTACGCCCACACACACACACACACACACACACACACCACAGCTACACACACACACACTCCACAGCTACGCACACACACACACAAATATAAGATCAGAGTAAAGCACTTGACTGGATCGAATCTAACTCCATTCCAGTATGCCCCTCACTACCCCCCCCCCCCCCCCCCAATTACACACACACACACTCACAGCCATACACACACACAAGAAGCAATCCCTAAATAAACCGATTATTATTTTTATTATTATTATTATTATTATTATTATTATTATATTTTGTATTATTATTATCAACTCTGCGTAAGCAGAGTTTGGTATCCCCCCCGTATAGTGGGTACCACACACACAAAATGTCTGTCGTCGTCGTCGTCGTTGTCGTCGTCGTCCGTCTGTCTCGGAACTCCTCCTAGACTGTTGGACGGATTTTCACCAAATTTCACATGAACATTTGTTGCGTGAATGCGAACGTCAGTCAAAAAAGATTTTTTGAATTTATGCAATAGTTATGATTTTAGGTCCAAAATATGGTTTTACCAAGCCTCCTACCCCCTCCTGGAGTGCCGCCCCCGCCCCCCCCCGCCTCCCCCTGGGCGCCCATCCCAGGGCCCCCCCCCCCCCCCCCTCACCCAGCAATCCTATTCTTAGTGTGTGAGTCCCGAAGGGGCTCACACACTAGGCACGCATTCATTCGGAGGGCCAAATCATCTCTCTACGCATTTGGTAGGTTAAGTTAGTTTAGTTGGCATTAGAAGTGATGGTAGTAATATTTGGATTTATGGTGATAGTAGTGATAATGGTGATAATTGTAGTGATGATGGTTGTAGTTGTTTTGATGATGATGACAGTAGTGATGATGATGACAGTAGTAGATATGATGGTGACAGTAGTAGTAATGATGGTCATAATAGTAGTGATGGTGACATGATATGATGATAGTTGTAGTGATAATAATGACAGTAGTGTTGATGGTAGTGACGATGGTGTGAGTATTAGTGATGATGGTGAGTAGTAGTGAGGATGGTTAAATTTGTAGTGATGATGACGATAGTTGTGGTGATGAAGTTCATAGTAATGGTGATGATGGCAGTAGTAGTGATGATGGTGACTAGAATAAATTATGGTAATATTTGTGACAGTAGTAATGATGATGGTTATAGTAGTAGTGATGATCTTAACAGTAGTAATGATGATTGTAAGATGGTGGTGATGATATTAGTAATGATGGTTGATAGTTGTAGTATCAATGATGATAGTAGTGATTAAGATGCTAGTGACAATGGACAGTGATTATGGTGAGAGTAGTAGTGATAATTGTAATTGTAGTAGTGATGATGATCATAGTAATGGTGATGATGACAGTACTCGTGATGATTGTGGCAGTTGTAGTGATGATGGCAGTTGTAGTGATGATGGCAGTAGTAGTAATTATGTTGATTGTGATGTGATGATGGTAACCCATCGCAGAGTTGGGTATGCCGTTTTGATTTTGGGCAAAAACGGCACGTCTACGTTATTATTATTATTATTATTATTATTATTATTATTATTATTAAATATCCTCTCAGCCTTTGTTTCCCCTGTAGGCATCATAGACAAGGCCCATCAGTCTACCAGAACATTGGCATCCATCATGGAGCAAACTTGACATATATCCACCCCCCTACCCTTGTAATACACGCTAATAATGACACACAGACTATCATATACATGCCTTCATACTGTATTATATCCACCCCCTTCCCTTGTAATACATGCTAATAATGACACCCAGACTATCATATAAATGCCTTCATACTGTATTATATCCACCCCCCCTTCCCTTGTAATACATGCTAATAATGACACCCAGACTATCATATACATGCCTTCATACTGTATTATATCCACCCCCTTCCCTTGTAATACATGCTAATAATGACACACAGACTATCATATACATGCCTTCATACTGTATTATATCCACCCCGCTTCCCTTGTAATACATGCTAATAATGACACACAGACTATCATATACATGCCTTCATACTGTATTATATCCACCCCCCTTCCCTTGTAATACATGCTAATAATGACACACAGACTATCATATACATGCCTTCATACTGTATTATATCCACCCCCCTTCCCTTGTAATACATGCTAATAATGACACACAGACTATCATATACATGCCTTCATACTGTATTATATCCACCCCCCTTCCCTTGTAATACATGCTAATAATGACACACAGACTATCATATACATGCCTTCATACTGTATTATATCCACCTAATAATGACACACAGACTATCATATACATGCCTTCATACTGTATTATATCCACCCCCCTTCCCTTGTAATACATGCTAATAATGACACCCAGACTATCATATACATGCCTTCATACTGTATTATATCCACCCCCCTTCCCTTGTAATACATGCTAATAATGACACACAGACTATCATATACATGCCTTCATACTGTATTATATCCACCCCCCTTCCCTTGTAATACATGCTAATAATGACACACAGACTATCATATACATGCCTTCATACTGTATTATATCCACCCCCCTACCCTTGTAATACATGCTAATAATGACACACAGACTATCATATACATGCCTTCATACTGTATTATATCCACCCACCTTCCCTTGTAATACATGCTAATAATGACACACAGACTATCATATACATGCCTTCATACTGTATTATATTCCACCCCCCTACCCTTGTAATACATGCTAATAATGACACACAGACTATCATATACATGCCTTCATACTGTATTATATCCACCCCCCCTTCCCTTGTAATACATGCTAATAATGACACAGACTATCATATACATGCCTTCATACTGTATTATATCCACCCCCTTCCCTTGTAATACATGCTAATAATGACACACAGACTATCATATACATGCCTTCATACTGTATTATATCCACCCCCCTTCCCTTGTAATACATGCTAATAATGACACACAGACTATCATATACATGCCTTCATACTGTATTATATCCACCCCCTTCCCTTGTAATACATGCTAATAATGACACACAGACTATCATATACATGCCTTCATACTGTATTATATCCACCCCCTTCCCTTGTAATACATGCTAATAATGACACACAGACTATCATATACATGCCTTCATACTGTATTATATCCACCCCCCCTTCCCTTGTAATACATGCTAATAATGACACACAGACTATCATATACATGCCTTCATACTGTATCATACTGTATTATATCCACCCCCTTCCCTTGTAATACATGCTAATAATGACACCACAGACTATCATATACATGCCTTCATACTGTATTATATCCACCCCCTACCCTTGTAATACATGCTAATAATGACACACAGACTATCATATACATGCCTTCATACTGTATTATATCCACCCCCTTCCCTTGTAATACCGGTACATGCTAATAATGACACACAGACTATCATATACATGCCTTCATACTGTATTATGTCCACCCCCCTTCCCTTGTAATACATGCTAATAATGACACCCAGACTATCATATACATGCCTTCATACTGTATTATATCCACCCCCTTCCCTTGTAATACCGGTACATGCTAATAATGACACACAGACTATCATATACATGCCTTCATACTGTATTATATCCACCCCCCTTCCCTTGTAATACATGCTAATAATGACACACAGACTATCATATACATGCCTTCATACTGTATTATATCCACCCCCTTCCCTTGTAATACATGCTAATAATGACACACAGACTATCATATACTGTACATACCTTCATACTGTATTAATTATAAACAATTATGTAAATATTTAGCCTCAAGGAAGAGTGAATAATATACCAACAATTATTTTGATGATCACTTAAGGGAGCTCCCCTCGCTGTTTTCGCTTTCTCTCCCTCTCTCTCTGGCTTGTATTCATTCGGCCATATTCAGCCTACTCTTTTACGACGTTTATCCCTATTCATGTGTCATTTTCTTCCTGGCGAGCGGTAGCGAGCCAGCCTATTTATAATATTTTTGACAGCAGGCTAAATTTTCAATTTTTCGATAGAAAAATGTCTGGCGAAGCCGGATTTCTCCATACAATGCTGGCTCGCTATCGCTCGACAGGAAGAAATCGACACCTGGATGGGGATAAACATCTAAATCAGTAGGCTGAATGGAGTCGAATGAATACAAGCCAGAGAAAAAGAGAAAGGGGAGAGAAAAGCAGGTGACCAGCCCCCCCCCCCCCCCCCCCTTAAGCTTAAACATAAAAATCATACCCATTCCCACTTTTAATACAAGAACAATATCATTACTTTACTCACTGAACACGAAGCAATTACCATAATGGACCCACATTCTAATTAATACCAGAGAGAGAGAGAGAGAGCGCGCCAGAGAGAGATATATAACAAATTACCAAAACTCTAAGTAATACAAGAGAGAGAGAGAGAGAGAGAGAGAGAGAGAGAGAGAGAGAGAGAGAGAGTACAAAGGAGTACAAAGTACAAAGTACAAAGGAAATCAAGCAACAACAGATCTAGTGACCCTTCTAGGCTGCTTCTCCTCCAAAACACTGAGGATCAAGTGTCCAAACAGTGGTTTAGAGTGGGTAAGGGAACATTGGAAAGGAAACTACTGCCCAGGAACTAATGTCCGTGGCAGGATTAGGAAGTTAGTAGGGGACGGATGGGTTAGTAACTGAGGGGGGGATAAAATAAAGTTATTCATTTACAAACGCAGTCAGTCGCGGGTTTGATGCGAGATATTTGTCTAGGCGGAGTTTAAATGAATCAACGGTGCTGCAGTCTACAACGTCTCGGGGAAGCCCATTCCACAAGTTGACAACTCGATTGAAGAAGAAATTCTTAGATTCGTGTGAGTTAAAAGATTTACCAATAATTTTTAACCGTTTCCCCGCGTGTAATTAGATTGGTCGATAGTGAAGTACTTACTACAGTTCATATTGTCGATGCCTTTGATGATTTTGAACACTTGAATTAAGTCACCTCTTAATCTGCGCTGGGTTAAAGGAAATATAATTAATTCTCTAAGACGCTCTTCGTATGGTTTGTTCTTCAGGCTAGCTATCATTTTGGTAACTCTACGTTGAACTCGTTCTAGCTTGTTTATATCTTTTTGGTAATAAGGGCACCAGGATTGAACGCAGTATTCCAGAAGAGGGCGGACTAAGGAATTGTAAAGGGTTAGGATAACTTCTTTGGATTTATGCTCAAATGACCTGCCTATAAAGCCAATTATTTTGTTTGCCTTCTTAACAACTTCTGAACATTGTTGACTCGGTTTTAGGTTACTCGATATTGTTACTTCCAGATCGGTTTCTCTGTTTACATTCTTAAGCGGAGTGCCATTCATCGAATAGTTTGCTTTCTCATTTAGGTATCCGATATGTAGTACCGGTACTTTACACATATCCGCATTGAAACTCATTTGCCAAATTTGGGCCCAACTTGACAATAATTATTTATCTAGATTGTGTTGCATATCGTCAACTTGTTCTTTTGAGAGTACGCTGTTTGCAATTTTAGTATCATCAGCAAATTTTGAGATTGTACAGGTGAGACCCTCATCTATGTCGTTGATGTAAATTAGAAAGAAAATTGGTCCTAGTACCGATCCCTGGGGTACCCCGCTACTTACATTGGTCCATTTAGATGCCTTACCGTTTATGACTCCTCTTTGCTTTCTGTCGCTGAGCCAATTTTCTATCCATTTCAACACACTTGTATTCCATGCGCTTTTAGTTTTAGCAGTAAACGTTTGTGGGGAACTTTGTCAAAGGCCTTTTGAAAATCAAGGTATATAATATCTACAGCTTTACTCTCATCGTAGAGGTTGAGGATATCGTGGAAGAAGTCTAAGAGGTTTGTTAAACAGGAACGTTTTTTACGAAAGCCGTGTTGAGTATCTTTAAGTAAGTTATTTGCCTCTAAGTGATTTATGAGTCTGTCTCTTATGACCGTTTCTAGCATTTTACATACAATTGAGGTTAAGCAAATTGGACGATAGTTACTGGGTAGGGATTTGCTGCCTTTTTTTAATATCGGTGTTACGTTGGCTAGCTTCCACTGATCAGGCATAGTCCCAGACTGCAAGGATTCATTGAATAGCAATGTCAGTGGTTTGGAGAGCTCATCCTTAGCTTCCTTTAGAACTCTAGGCGAGATTGTATCAGGTCCAGGCGTTTTATTTACCTTGAGTTTATCTAAACAATTGAATACCGGTACTTCTCTCTCTGTAACAGTGATATTGCTTAGAACATCTGAATTATCAATCTGAATCGTCGATGGTGTAGGGATATCACTGAGGTCTTCGGTTGTAAAAACTAATGCCAAGAAGGTATTGAGGGCATTACTCATTTGTACTTCGTCTTTGGTGTATTCTCCATTTTCATCGACTACCAGTCCAACAGTTGAAGTAACTACTTTTTTCTTTCTGATATAACTATAGAATTCTTTCGGGTTTGCTTTACTTTGATTCGCAACATGTAACTCCAGGGTCTTTTTACTTTGCTTAATTAACTTTTTGGCTTTGCGTCGTAGCTCTACAAATTTCACCCGTTCTTCGTCATTTTGTGAGGATTTTAATCTATCATTAGCAAATTTGTTAGCAAGCAGACAGTCTGAAATATCTTTATTCCACCATTTGGGCTTATCATTATGGCCTGGACGCCGTATTTTCGATGGTATGCAGTCTTGCACTGACTTAAGGTAAGTGGTTGTGAAACACTCCCAAGATGTATATATGTCGTTATTGTTATTCAGAAAGCTCCAGTCAGTTTCTTTAAGCTTTGATTTAAGTTTATGAAAATTTGCTTTCTTGAAATTTTGGACTTTCTCAATGCTGCTATTTGATTTGTTACTAGTAAACTTTAAAGTGAAAGTTATCGTACGATGGTCGCTGTTACGGAATTCATCACCAACATTCAAATTCTCTATTAATTCTTCTTTTGTTGCGAGTACAAGGTCAAGCACATTATTACCACGGGTCGGAGATTGTACAAATTGAAAAAGTGAACTCTCTTGCAAGTTAGCATATAGGTCGTGTCCAGAGTGTGAAGTAAGAATATCGCCCCATTTAGTCACGGGTAAGTTGAAATCGCCAAGAATTACGGTATCTTGTATGTTGGTTATTTCTGCAATTTGTTCATAAACTTCACTGTCAGTTTGCACTGATTGAGCTGGGGGTCTGTATAATAAAGCTAGTGTTATTTTAGTTCCTCGTTTATTATTTAATAGTACGTAAGATATGTCTATATTCGCAATTTGAGGTTTTGACATTAAGACGGGATTAAGACTTTCCTTTATAAAAAACAGAACTCCTCCTCCATTTCTATTGATCCGACTTTTCTCAAACATTGTATAACCAGGAAGCGTATATTCGGCTAAAAAGTCTCTGTCTTCCGTATTTAACCAAGATTCTGTAATGCCGATTATATCATAATGTTCTGTAAACACGATTTCCTCTAGATCTGAAAATTGATTGCGTATGCTACGAGCATTTACATAAAACACCTTAAGAGTATTAGAGTTGGAAGTTACTGATTGTGCATTGTCTGAATTTTCAGTTCGTATTTGACTTACACTACCTCCGGATACCCCTGGTTGACCCCTTTTTTTAACGGAAATCCTTGACTGCATCGTTCAGCAGACGACCAAGACGTGCAGCTCCTACTTCATTGAGATGTACACCATCTCCTGAAAACAAAGATTTATCATAGTAAAAATGATCCCACGTGTCGACAGTAGAGAGAGAGAGAGAGAGAGAGAGAGAGAGAGAGCAAGAACTAGATAACCAAGGTCCTTGTTGATAGCGAGACCGCGCGAGAGAGAGGCGGTAAGAAAAAACGGGAGAGGGCCGCTAATCGCAAGTAATTAATATTCCCGACGACGCGAAATTGTCGGAAAACAATTAGCGGACAAGGGAAGCGAGCTAATGAGGTGCCGGAGAGGGGAAGACGGAAAATGATGGGTAATCCAATCATTATAAGGGGGCATGAGCGTATTTATTTGCTCATTTATGAATAATTTTATCATTTTGAGTTTAGTTTCATTCTTAGACCTCCATCAAGCTTTAAAAAAACACACCGAGGACCCTCCTTGGAAGATAAATTTGTAAACAAAAATTATAGAAAAAGGCCGGTACCTCTGATATTACAGGTCGCTATCGCTCGCCAGGAAAAGAATCGACACCTCAATGACACGAAAAGTCATAATTTTTACAAAGAAATGGGGTGAAAGGTCTCAAAACCGCCAAACTAATGGGCCGAAGGTCATAACTAATACACTGAACATAAGTAGAAGGGAGTCCAGATAAAACGCCTAGCTCCCCATTAAAGGAGTTGAGGCGACATTATCAAGCATTAGGGACCAAGGGAGGATCATAACAAACAAGTGGGGAATAATTTAAGGGGAAGGGTTTTTTTCTGGACCCCATTCTCCCTCATGCTTAGCCCCATTAGTTGTCATAATTTAAGATGTTCGTTCCCTTAGTACGTTGATTTTAGGACCTTTTGAGCCATGTAAGTGTCAATTTTCTCCCTAGCGGGCTTGGAATTTAGAAGGAACTAGCCTTAGGCTGGGACATTTTCCACCGAAAAATGTATAAATTTATCTCGAAGAAGGGTCTTGGGGTATTTTCTTAGGCTTGATGGAGGTCTTGGGAGGAAACTAAATACATAAATAGATACATAACTAAATGCACAAAATAACTATAAATCTCCCCTTAAGCGAAAGTCATACGAGATCTATTACTGATAATTTTCGATCGGCAACTTCGCAATTCCGGTATTCATTTTCATTAATCAACTACTTTATCCACCCAGTCATTCATGCATCAACCCCTATTCACCATAAAGTTCTATCCTCTGTCCTACCAAGCCATCGACAATCTCTGGGCTTGTTTTATTTGGTGTCTGCATTTAAAGAGCAAGTGGATTATTTTAGGATACTAAATACTGATCAACTTTAACGTAATAGTAATCACACGAGAATTGCCGAAAAATGTGACCCCAATTTGGGAGTTTTCCGAAGGAAGTTGGGGCATGAAAAACTGGAGAATGTTTTTTCTAGCCAAGGTGTAAAATACAAAAGAGCAGTTTTGAAAATTTAGCTGCATATAATACCAAACTCTGGAGTAGGTGTTTTCCGAGCTGAGGTGGAGGATGGAGAAAAAAAAAAAAAAAAAAAAAAAAAAAAAAATCTAGCTGCAGTGGGGAATGGAAAAACTGGCGAGTGTTTGCGTAGTTGGGGTCGGGAATAACACATTATGGTGGGGTGGGTATATTTATTTCCTCATTTATGTATGTTTTTTTTTTATCTTTTTTTTTTAGCATCCTCCCTAGAATTCCATCAAGCTTTAAAAAAATACACCCCAAGACCCTCCTTCAAGATAATTTTGTACATTTTTCGATAGAAAAATGTGCTGGCCGAAGGCCGGTTTCTCTTAACTTACAGGCTCGCTATCGCTCGCCAGGAAAAAAATCGACACCTGTTTACTATCAAAGATTCTTCTTAAACACAAAATGCGTAGTTAGGGTTGGGAAAAACAACTATTTTTTTAGCTGAAGCGGGTGACGACATGTGGAAGAGTATGAAAAACCGTTGAATGTTTCTTAGTTGGGGATTAAAGTAACTTACTATTATTAGGGTGAGGGCTGGTCCTATCCAGAGTGAGGTTTGGCATCCTCTAGCCAAGCTTAGCTGTTTCTGTCTGTCTCTTTTACTATCCTACTTTTCCTTCTGGAGGAAGGAGGCTAGAAATCTTTCTCCTTTTGTAAAATAATCCTATTTAAAACGAGACAGAAAGGAGCGATGGAATGCGAAACTGGTCCCGGACCCTAAGAAGTGAAACTTTAAAGGTTTTTGTTCGGGCTCCGTCTCGAGTCGGCCAATCCCAGCAATGGGGTATGTACCCTGAGTACATACATACTATTACATACATACATACATACATACTGTATATACATACTGTACATACCATACATAATATTATTTGTTTCTTGCTAAAGAAAGCCAGCCAGCCGGCTGGCTCAGTTGACAGCGTGCCTGATTCCCATCTCGAGGTCTCGCGTTCAATCCCCGCTCAGATTGAACAGTTTTTCTGGGATATAGCCGGCGGTTACCATCTCCCCATGAGCAAGGGGGATGGGTAATGGTCTCTGGTAGACTAAAGAAAGCCAAGCGCTTGTGAATCCTCGAAGGAGGAGATACGGGCGCTATATAAGTAACCAGAAGATTATTATTATTATTATTATTAAAGATGAGAAAAGCAAACGTGATTGTTGTTTTACCAGCTGAAAAGGAGAAATTTAAAAAATTGGGATTTGGGTTCCTAGCTGAAGTTTTTTTTTCCTTCAAAACTGAGTAATGTATTTAGATGCAAATAACATTGCCAGCACAGGTGGCTGCTGAATTCCGGCCTCTGGTTTGAATCCTCGAATTTGAATGACGTCAAAATACAGGGTAACATACTGTGTGTATCCCTTTCTTTACCGAATCAATGGGTCGGCGGATCGAGCCCGCACTGTCAAAATTTTATTGGTAGATGTCAAGCCTGGGCAACTTGACCTAGCAATTCGTGACAAACGCCTAATCTCCATGGCAACCCCTTCTCAGGAATTACGGCGTCTGGCAAAAAAAGAAAAACAAAATATATATATACCACTATATATATACAGTATACTGTATATATATATATATATATATATATATATATATATATATATATATATATATATATTATATATATATGCACGCACAAAATACACAGGGTTCGACGAATTTTAATAAGTGCCTGTACACGGACCAGAGAGGGCGAGACAGGTGAGTACAACAGGTGAACAACGGCGCTAATGGGGTGCCTGTTGAGTGGGCGCCGTGTTACCTCAAACGGGGAAGAAGAGGAGGATGGGCGGCGTTGGTTAAGTCTGGGGTACAATGTAGTGTGGGCGTGGGGGGGGGGGAGGGGAGAGAGAGACAGAAGGGGGGGGGGAGGGGGAGTTTGAGAGAGACGAGCGAAACATAAAAATAATCAGAGAAAAGGGGAATATAGGGGAGAGGATAAAAAAAAAGGGGGTCGACAGTCTTACCAATTCGTTGATCAATTCAGGACAAATTGGATTACAGCTTCTCCCCTCCATCTCTAATTGGATATCTAAAAACAAGAAACTAATCCCCATGTCAAAAAATTAAAAATAATAAAATAAGAGAGCAGACAGAATTCTAGTATAGTACTGAGCGATAAACTGGAAAGGCTGAATTCGAAAATAATCTGATGTAATTTGAGATGAAAAAAAAGGACTGAATATTTGAATATTGTGATAGTTCCTGCCTTTCTGTCCCTTATCTCTCTCTCTCTCTCTCTCTCTCTCTCTCTCTCTCTCTCTCTCTCTCTCTCTCTCTCTCTCTCTCTCTCTGTTAGTTCTTCTACAATTAAATGATAGATGACTTTTTTTTATAGTATATACTGTATAAGCTAGTGTGGCCAGGGTATTTAAGTAAAACTATGTAAATTCTCTCACACTCTCTCTCACTCTCTCTCTCTCTCTCTCTCTCTCTCTCTCTCTCTCTCTCTCCTTTGGTCTTGTTGGAGAAAGAGGGAAAGACGCTTAATACGGGGATTTTCATCTTAGCAGGGACAACAGAAGAGGGTCAGAGAGGAGAGGGGAGGAAGAAGGAAGGAAGGAAGAAAGGATGGAAGGAAGGAAACTGAGAAGGAAAAGGACGAAAATAGAAGGAAAAGAAGAAACTGAGAAAAGGAAAGAACGAAATGAGAAGAAAAATTATGAAATGAGGAAGAAAAGAAGAAACTAAAGAAAAAGGACAAGTGAAAAGGAAAAGAAGAAAACTGAGAAGAAAAAAGGACGATATAAAATGGAAAACGACAACATGAGAATGAAAACTATAAAACTGAGAAGAAAAAGAATGAAATGAAAAGAAAATTGACGAAAGGAAACTGATAAGAAAAAGGACGAAATGAGAAGGAAACGAAAACAACTGAAGAAAAAAGGACGAAATGAGAAGGAAAACAATAAAACTGAAAAGGAAAAGGACGAAATGAGTAGGAAACGAAGACAATACATACACCCGAGAAATACAAGAAAGACGATGAATGATATAGAGCAAGACCTCGCAAGAAAAATGAATTAAGAACAGACAAAAGGGAAGATCTGAAACGGCAACATAAAATAGAGAAATGAAAGGAGAACAGCAGGAGGAAGGAAGAGGAGGAAGAGGAGGAAGAGGAAGAGGGGAGGGGAGGGGAGGGGGGGGGAGGAGGAATACAAAGGACTTACAAACTACAACAGGCCTAACGGGGCAGTTTGGATATATACACTGCTAAGGTACTAACTACTAGGTAAAAAAAAGGATAATACAGCAGAAGGAGGAGGAAGAAGAAGAAGAAGAAGATGGAGGAGGAAGAGGAGGGTGAAGCATAGGAGTAAAATATAAGAGATCATAAATGGGACGCCCTCAAAGGAAAGGTCAAGATAAAAGTTGTATAAAAAGAAATATATGTGGCATGGGAGAAGAGGAAGAGGAAGAAGAGGAGGAGGAGGAGAGGTGGAAGAGGAAGGAGAAGGAGAAAAGGAGGAAGACGAAAAACGAGGAGGAGAAGAAGAAAGAAGAAATGAAACACATAGAAGTATAAAATATGAGATCAGAAGTGGGTCTCTGTCAAAGGAAAGGTCAGGATGAAAGTTGTATAAAAAGGAACATAAGTGAAAAGAGGAAGAGTAGAAGGAAGAGGAGGAGGATAAATAAAGGAACAATAGAACATAACAAGACAAAGCAGAGAAACGAAGAAGCCAAAACATAGGAGGAAACATAATAACAGAGGAATGAGAGGAGAAGATAAAAATAAACACAGCGAACAAGACAAATTAAAGGCAGGTAGAAAGAAGAGAACAGGGAAGAGGAGGAGGGCGAGGGCGAATGTGACATGTATATAATAAAGAAGAAGAAGGGGGAGATGAAAGACAGGTAAATAAATATAGTGGACAATAGAGGGAATAAAAGGGGAGAGAGAGAGAGAGAGAGAGAGAGAGAGAGAGAGAGAGAGAGAGAGAGAGAGAGAGTGAGAGAGAGAGAGAGAGAGAGAGAATGTGAGTGTGAATGAAGTGAAAAGTAAGGGAGACGAGTGTAAAGGGATGTGGATAAGAGAGAGAGAGCTACAAGACTGGTAAAGATATATATATAAACTAGCGAAAAAGGAGACTATTTGGGTCACTGGTAATAGAGAGTGCTGATGGGATGACTTCTTAGAGGGGATGATTGGAGGAGGGATCATAATGGTGGAGAGATGGAGAGAAAGAGAAGATTGAGTGGAGAGGTTGGAGGGAGGGAGAGAAGAGGATTGAGAGGGGAAAGGAGAGGTGGATTTTGGGACAGAAGGAAGGAGATAGAGAGAAAGAGAGGATTAAGTGGGGGGGGAAGGGGAAAATAGATCGATTTAGACTGGGTAGGAGGGATATAGTGAGAATGAATAAATGGAAGCATATAATAATCGAGGAAAGATAAAGGGTGACCAAAATATGTGTAATAACTTCAAATGTATAATCTGCCAGTGATAAAGTAAAGAGCAAAGCAATGAAGGAGAAAATGAATCCAAGTTGGGGAGAAGAACACGGAAGGCCTGAATGTAGACCAACTGTAGCATGTCAGGATATTATTTGTAACACCCCAAATGAAATTAATGAAAGCATGTGATTCTCCCAGGATTCGAACCGATGATATCTCATACATAACTTACACGCTCTAACCATTACACTACCGAGGATACTACACAGGAGCAAGCCGGCATAGCCGCTATAAATAGAGACTAGACAGAGATCCACAGGTCAAGGATACACAGAAACAGAGGGTATGAATAGAGATAGAACATGAATAGAGATGTAAGAGAATGGATAGAGAGACAGATACTGGTTGATTAAATAGAGACTAGACAGAGATCCACAGGTCAAGGAAGGGTACACAGAGACAGAGGGCATGAATACAGATAGAACATGAATAGAGATGAAAGGTAATGAATGGAGAGGCAGGTATTGGATTGATTAAGGGGGTAGTACTTGGTTTTGGCTCTATATATTTATTTATTTATTTAATTATTTTTTAGTTTCCTCGCTAGACCTCTATCAAGCTTAGAAAACACCCCCTAGACCCCCTTTCAAGATCAATTTGTACATTTTTCAGTAGAAACATTTCCCGGCAAAAGGCCGGATCCTTCTAAAAGTAGAGGCCCGCTATCGCTCGCCAGGACAAAAATCGACACCTAATGGGCATGAAAGGTTTTAATGTTGACCAAAAAATGAGGCGAAAGGTCTCAAAACTGCCAAACTAACGGAACAAACGTCTTAAATCCTCAAAACTAATATGCTAAACATGAGGGAGAAGGATACACAGCGACAGAGGACATGAATAGAGATGAAAGGGAGTGGAGGGAGAGGCGGATATTGGGTTGATTCGGATATGGTAGATGTCAAGCCTGGGCAACTTGACCCAGGCTTCGTGACAAACGCCTGTTGTTCATGGATGGAATTGATCTTATCCTGTGCAATTTAGGAAGAAACAGACTTTGGCCGAGACATTTTGCTATTGAAAAATTTACAAATTTATCTCGAAGGGGGGTCAAAACTAGAAATACAGTAAGTTAGAAAGACAATTAGATAACACAACAAATATATATATAAAGAAGAAGTAATACCAAATTTATAAAGACACGAACATTTGAACTCTCATACCGGTACTAGTTCTAAAATTACGTTAAACGTAGACAATAAGGGTAAACAAAAATAATCTGAATAATATGTCAAAATCACACGAACAATACGATTTGTTTTATTAAAAAAACGAAATATAGACGAAACAAATGAAAGATCCCCAAAACCCTCCAGCGAATCAGGACATAAAAGTGCCATGTATTGAAAGGAACCATGAATAAAAAAAAAAAAAAAAAAAAACTATACAAAAATATATAAATTATTTTTCTATAACTTTCTTTTTCTCTTAGTGTAAACAGACTTCGTATTTTTGTTTTGTGTTATTTATTTATTTATTTTAATTTATTTGTTTTTATTTCTGGTCTGGGTCTGACATTCCCCTTACGGTGTTTGGGAGTACAAAGGAAATCAAGCAACAACAGATCTAGTGACCCTTCTAGGCTGCTTGTCCTCCAAAACATTGAGGATCAAGTGTCCAAACAGTGGTTTAGAGTGGGTAAGGGAACATTGGCAAGGGAACTACTGCCCTGGAACTAATGTCCGTGGCAGGATTAGGAAGTTAGTAGGGGACAGATGGGTTAGTAACTGAGGGGAGGATAACATAAAGTTATTCATTTACAATCGCAGTCAGTCGCGGGTTTGATGCGAGATATTTGTCTAGGCAAAGTTTAAATAAATCAACAGTGCTGAGGGAGGAAGGGGGAGGGAGGGAGAGAGAGAGAGAGTAATAATTAAATCTGAATAGGTAAAAAAAAAAAAAAAATATATATATATATATAAAATAACTAAGAAATGTATTGATGATGATGAGAGAGCTCATACCTTCGCCTACGCTGGCGAAGGTATGCGGTCTACCAATTACCTCCTAATGGGTACATCACACAGTCAGGAGTCCAAGCTAGAGTCAGTAGGAGTAAGGGACAACTCGGACTAGCGGGCCTATTCGCGGTGAAAATTGATGACTCCTAGTGACTCTAGCGACTCCTAGCAACTTCTATTAGACTCCCACTCACTCGCAGTGAAAATCGATGACTCCTAGTGACTCCTGTTAGACTCCCACTATATCGCACTCCTGACTGTGTGAAGGTCCCTTAAATGGAATCACTTCTTCCTTAGCGAATACCCTATCTGCCCACCAACTTTCGTGAAAATCGGTTCATAACTTTGCGAGCTGCCTACACTGACGGAGGTAAGCGCTCTACTGATCACTTCCTAAATTGAATCACTTCTTGCTTGATGCATATACTATAGTCTATTCGCTGTAATTAGGCGATAAATCATGACCTCTATCCTCTGTAAGTCAAAAAGGGCTGGAGTAAATTGGCTGTAAATTTCGACATCTATTCCTTGACTGACTCTCCCCAAATGGTAGAAATATTAGCTCGATTACTTTAGTTGTTTTTGAGTTACAGAGGTTAGAGGTTATTATATCTCGCCTACTTACAGCGAACACACTATATCTACCCACCAACTTTCGTGAAAATCGGTTAATAACTTTGTGAGGTATCTTATTTACAGACAAACAGACAGACAAACGGACGCGAAAACAAAGCCTCCGACTTACTTGGCTGGCGGAGGTAATTGACCACTTGCGAGTTTTAGGCTATAAGGAAATTGGAGCCATAAACATCAATATTAAACATAAATACAATAATAATGTAGGTTTCTGATGGATAGATAGTATGTTAAATTGGGTTTTATGTATTTATATAAGCACTACAACCGCAATTTAGGTGATCATTCTGTTAAGTATCGATGTCTACAGCTCCAACTTCCTTATAGACCGAAACTCGCAAGTGGTCAATTAGTGGGTTCTGAAATACCGATGTAATGCCTTCCTAAAGCAGGTATCACACGAGCGCTTTTACCCTCAACACTGGTCTGGCAACTTATGAGGTCAACATCTATACTATTTCTGTCACCTAAATTCATCTATCATCAGTCTAGTTTCCGACACCAGGGCAAAATACTCCAGAAATGTTGCCAGAAGAATATTGATCATCGAATGTTGACTATAAAAGCTCTCGTGTGATACCGGCTTATATTGGAAAAGCTCATCCTCCCACCGAACAATTAGGGGAATAATTCCAATGTTTTTCCAATAGTTTTTTCTTTCAGTTTTACGTCGAAGAGCATAATTATAACCATTACCGGTATTGTATTTATTTATTTATATATTTTTGACTGAGATATACTTAATGTTTGTTTAATTCCGAACCTTATTGCAGCTCTCGTATCTATCAATATATGTTGGTCTGGTAAGTCTATCTCTGTTGTTACAATACTTCAAATCTCATTCACTCTCACTGACTTTATCTCTCTCTCTCTCTCTCCCTCTTTCTCTCTCTATATATATATTATATATACCGTATATATATATATGTATAGCTAAAGATAGTAAAACTAATCCTAAGCCATTTTACAGATACATTAACAGTAGCAAGCAAATCAAAAGCGGGATAGGACCCATACTTAACACTCAAGGTGTTCTAGAAACAGATAGCAAAGACATAACCTCTACTCTTAACAATTATTTCAGCTCCGTTTTTACCACTGCTGCCAACACGAACACTCCACAAGCTACTAATCAAACAAGCAAAATTGTGCTCCCTGACTTCAAAATCAGCCAATCGAACGTCACTAGACAGATTGAATTACTGAAAATAAATAAATCTCCCGGCCCAGACCTATTCATCCCTAAAATCCTAAAAATGGTCAAAGATGAAGTTGCCGAACCCCTAACCAAAATGTTTAACATGCCACTCCAACATGGACAATTACCCACTGACTGGAAGACAGCGAATATTACACCGATATTTAAAAAGGGAGATAAAAAACGACCAGGGAATTACAGACCCATTAGCTTAACTTCCGTTATTGTAAAACTATTAGAATCAATCATAAGAGACGAACTTGTACTTTTCATAGAGAATAACAATCTTATTAATAATAGTCAACACGGCTTCAGAGCAAAAAAATCATGCCTAACGAACCTTATCGAATTTTATGACAACCTATTTAAGATTAATGATTTTACCAAAAGTCTTGATATAGTGTACTTGGACTTCCAGAAGGCCTTCGACAAGGTCCCTCATAATAAATTACTTCAGAAGGTCGAGAATCTAGGAATACAAGGCAACACACTTAATTGGATAAGGAATTGGTTAAGCGAAAGAAAGCAAAGAGTAATTATTAATGGAGTGGAATCAGAATGGACTCCGGTGACTAGTGGAGTCCCACAGGGTTCAGTTCTGGGCTCATTATTATTCATAATAAATATTAATGATTTAGACAACGGCATCAATAACAATTTCCAAATTCGCCGATGACACTAAAATACGAAATGCAATAATATCAGAAAGCGATAGAAGTAGCCTGCAATCAGATTTAAACAAGATCTCAGAGTGGTCAGAAAATTGGCAGATGCCCTTTAACGTAAACAAATGCCTGATACTACAAATAGGCTCCCGAAACAACAAATACGAATACCATATGAATGGAGAAAAGATAAAGAGCGTATCACAGATAAAAGACCTAGGAGTGCTTATCAATGAAAATCTAAAATCTACAAGCCAATGCACCGCAGCATCTAACAAAGCAAATAGAGCACTAGGTTTCATTAAAAGAAATTTTCATTGTCATAGTAAAGACATAGTTGTACCACTATATAAAAGTATTGTGAGGCCACACCTGGAGTATGCTGTGCAGTTTTGGTCTCCCTACTTAATACAAGACATAGAGAAACTAGAATCCGTTCAGCGTAGAGCAACAAAGTTAATCCCTTCCCTTAGAAATAAACCATACAATGAGAGATTAAGAGAACTCGACCTGTTTTCGCTTAAGAAACGGAGAATAAGGGGACAGCTGATAGTGTTTTAAGATACTAAAAGGCTTTAGTAACGTAAATTCTAATAATCTATTAAAAATAGCCACAAGAGGAAATAAATTAAAACTAACAGGCAGGAAAGCGAACCTAGACATAACTAAACATTTCTTCACCCACAGTATTATTAATGAGTGGAATAAGCTCCCTAATAAAGTTATTGACAGTGACTCGATATACACATTTAAAAAAAAGTTAGACACATGTCACAGAAAAGTTGGTCTGCAGTAGAAGCAGATCACTGATAAGAGAACCTGGCGGAAATGAAAACGTGTTCAGTTGAAGAGAGCAGAAAAGAAAAAAAAAATATGTATGTGTGTGTGTATATGTATATATATGTATGTATATATATATGTATATGTATATATATATGTATATGTATATATATGTATGTGTATGTGTATGTGTATATATATATGTGTATATGTATATAAGTAATAAAAAAAAAAGTGAAGGTGTGCATGCCTTTTCCTTTCCATTTCTAACTATACTATAAATTCCTTCAGGCGATTTCCAAGCCCTGCAAGGTTATTCACTTCTAACTATTTTCATGTATGGCATATTGCCGGAGGGAGCGGAGGGTGGGGAGAGAGCCTTCATCTTTGCTATCCTTTCCTTCCACTTTCTCTTAGGGTTGCTATCTCTATTAGGAATAAGTGCTGGTCACCTCGCAGGGATCGTAAGATCTGTGTGGCCAGTGTATCTATGTAAATCTATGTAAATCTCTCTTTTCTATCCTTTCCTTCAACTTTCCCTTTTTTATCGGATAGGCTATGCCATCTCTACTAGAATTAAGTCCTGACCACCTCGTTTGGATAGTAAGGTCTGTGTGGCCAATTTTATCTATGTAAATATATGTAAATCTCGCTCTCGCTCTCTCCGACTACCTAGTAGGGTCCGAAGATATGTGCAGTCTGTGTATCTATGTAACTCTATGTAACTCCACTGCCACTCGTACCCAGAGGTCGAGGAGGAGAGGCAGGGATCCACATTTATTCCATCCATCCTGTGTCTCGAGGACCTTCACAATGTTCTGCTAGTGTGTGTGTTTGTGTGTGTGTGAGGGGGAGGGGGGAG
>JBAKBP010017307.1:0-49242 GCA_037953745.1 Lithodes maja
GGCAACCAACCGACCTGCTACCCTTAGCTGCCACTAATTGCAAAAGGTGCACAACAACTGAAGTGTGAATTATACATAAAACACAATATCGCATGCATCATGCTACAACAATAAAGACTTACAAAACTAAAAAAAAAAAATCTCGTTTATTTTATTGTTTTATAATCTTTTTGGACGGCGTTATGATAGCCTAATTTTACTCCTGCTCAACCCACACACCGTGCACGACTATCCTGGATCATCAACCCTTGATAGACAATCTGCTATCACGTTCTCACTCCCGGCAATATGCTGAATGTTGAGATTATACTCTTGGAGCATTAGGGACCACCTGGTCAACCGCATATTCCGATTGTGAAACTGATTTAGGAATTTCAAGGGATGATGGTCCGTATAAATCGTCACTACCGGGCCGTAGGCTGGAACATAAACTTCGAAATGTTTGAGCGACAAAACGATAGCAAGAAGCTCCTTCTCTATAGTCGAGTAATTCCTTTGTGCCGAATTAAACTTGCGAGAAAAGAAGCTCACTGGGTGTTCCAAGCCCTCGGAATCAGTCTGCAGTAACACTGCCCCGGCACCCACACCGCTGGCATCAGTCGCCAGCTGAAAACTCCTGGAGAAGTCTGGGGCTCTCAAAATCGGATGTGTACACAGCAGGTGCTTGACTAGGTCGAAAGCCCTCTGACACTCCGCAGCCCAACAGAACTTCACTGACTTCGACAGTAGATCAGTTAACGGTGCTAAGACAGTAGAGTATCCCCGGATGAAGCGCCTATAATAGCCTATCATACCTAGGAACCGCATGACCTGGCGCTTAGTGGTGGGCCTGGGAAACATATTGATAGCCTGTATCTTGCTCAGGGGGGGGCACACCCGGCCTAACCCGACCACGAAGCCAAGATACTGCACAGTAGCCTTTACAAACTCGCACTTCCTCAGGTTCACCACCAGCCCAGCATCGTGCAACTTCCCAAACAGGGTCTCTAAGTGCCTTAGGTGATTTTCAAAATCGTCATCATACACTATCACGTCATCAAGGTAGACCGTGCAGTTAGGGATTTCATCACAAATATCGTTCATCAGGTTCTGAAATGTGGCAGGTGCGTTCTTAAGCCCATAAGGCATTACGTTACATTGGTAGGTCTTGCCATCTACCACAAAACCACAAACTTGCTTAGCTCGGTCCGACAGGGGTACTTGCCAGTAGCCTTTTACAAGATCAATTTTAGTAAGGTACTTTGCATTCCCTATCTTGTCCACGCTGTCGTCAACTCGAGGCAAAGGGTAAGGGTTGGTAGTGGTCAAGCCATTTAGCCTACGAAAATCTATGCAGAACCGCACCTTGCCGTCAGGTTTTGGCTGCAACGTGACGGGTGATGTCCACTTCACATAACCTTCAGTGATCATCCCTCTCTCAACCATGTACTTTAACTCCTCCCGTAAAGCTGGCAACTTTACCGGGGGCACACGGTAGGGCACTGACTTGAAGGGCACATTATCACCGACGTCCACGTCGTGCGTTACCTGAGTAGTGAGACCTGGGTGTTCGGCGAAAACAGAGGGGTATGACCTGAACAGGCCTAGGACAGCAGCACCCTGGTGCTCAGGCAGGTGACTTACAGCTTGCCTAGCCTCTTGTTCAGTATTCCCCGCCCACTGTTCCGCGGAAATGACACAATCCCAGCTATCCTCCTCAGCAGCATGACTGTCCCCACCTCCTTCTCCACCCTAGCCGCTGCAGGCCAGCACAGGGACAGTGAGAGGCTCTGAGGGGCGTCTCACATACTCTTTCATGAGGTTAACATGACATAACTGATGTTTTTTTCTACGGTCAGGTGTTGCAACGAGATAATCAAGGTCGGACAGTTTCTTAGCCACCACATACGGCCCAATAAACTTGGCAGAAAGGGGGTGTCCAGGCAAAGGTAAAAGCAACATTACCTCCTGACCCACCGAAAACTCCCGAAGCTTCACCTTGGCGTCATACTGGTGCTTCATGACCGCCTGTGCATTAACCAAGTTATTACCTGCCGCTGCCATGCAACCTATAAGTCTCTCCCGGCTCTCAAGGATATATTTAAGTACAGACCCCGGCTTCTCTTCGCCCTCCCAGATCTCTTTCACCATACTTAAAGGTCCTCTCACATTATGGCCAAAGACTAGTTGATTTGGACTGAACCCCAGGCTCTCTCCTGGGACTTCACGTGCAGCGAACAGAACATACGGCAGACCCAAATCCCAATCAGTGTCATGTTCTGCACAGTAACAGCGTAGCATACTCTTCAGGGTCGAGTGCCACCGCTCCAAGACTCCCTGACTCTCGGGATGGTAGGCTGACGACACTACAGAACATATACCGTGCAACTGAAGGGTTTGCTTGAACAATTTGGATGTAAAATTGCTCCCCTGGTCTGACTGCACCTCACGTGGAAATCCATAACGGGAACAGAACAATAATAAGTTTTTAACAACTGCCTTTGCCGAGCCGTTTCTCATGGGGTATGCGTCCGGGTATCTCGTAGCCACATCCATGATTGTCAACAGGAATTTATTGCCACTACTAGTAGGCGGGAAAGGGCCAACCAAATCTACTACAACTTTGCTGAACGGAGGCCCGGTGACAGGTATGGGAAACAAAGGTGCCTTCGGGATGGTCTGGTTAGGCTTCCCCGTTGTCTGGCAGGTCGCACACCCAGCCACCCATGCACAGACATCAGCCTTGACCCCAGGCCACCAGAAAAACCTGCCCAATGCCGCCAATGTTTTTGTTACCCCCAAATGACCCGCCACCGGCACATCATGCGCCAGACACAATAAGGACTCTCTATACTTATTTGGAACAACCACCTGGTCCACTACCCTCGCACCGCCCTCCCACTTCGATTTGGGGTCTAGAAATCTGCGGTACAATATCCTGTTGAGCCTAAAGAAATCTCCCGGCTTCGCATCCCCATCTTCCTCCAACTCTATGGCACCATTGCTATAACGAGCTAGGCTAACGTCTTGCAGCTGCTGCTCACTAATGTCCCTGGGCGTCAATGCATCAAGATGGTTTTGTAATAAGACATTACCCCGGCTAGTAGGCTCTACTGCCTTAGTGGCTCTCGCTACAGCTCTTGCCTCACGCGAAGTCTTACCCAACTCTGCCTTGTTACACACCATATCTGGGCCAGAATCAACTCCCGTGTTTATTATAGGTCCAAGTACCGAATCATCGAGAAGTGCAGCAGAATCAATGTCCCTTTTCCTGCCCTTAGCAACCTTCTCCTGATCCTTCCTCCACTGTCCCCGAGGTTGAGTGCTAGGCTGTGCAGGAGCCGCAGAGCGAGATCGGGTTACCACACAGGCCATCTCATCCTGTTGGCACCTCCCAACCCATTCCCGATTCTCACCATCCACGTCGGCCGCCCTCTCGGCAACGACTAAGGGTGGAGTCCCGGAAGTGGGCACCGCAAAGTCGTTGCCGAGAAGAAGGTCGACGCCCTCAACTGGCAAACACTCAACGATCCCTACATCCAGCTCCCTGCACACCTCTCCCACTCTCAACTCCAACCTCACAAGTGGGTATGACCTCGTAGCATTTATACCCTGCACCACAACAACTCTGGCCGCATTTATCGGTTTCCCTGTGAAGTTCCTCAACAAAGTTTGCGAAGCCCCCGTATCCCTCAGCAAGTCAACCCTCCGTAGTTCACTCCCCCAGCTCACAAACCCGTGTCCCCGATGGCTACAGAAAGTGTCCCGGACAGGTGTCGAGCCTTCCGTACGCTTCTTTACCGCGTGTGCCTCAGCTGCTGACAACCTACCCCGGGCAGTTGCTGCAGCCTTCAGAGACACATCGATACTGTGAACCAATGACACCGGCTTAGCGGGAGTGTTACTAGGGCACTCACGTGAATAATGGCCTAGCTTCTGACATTTGTAACATTTCACATCCCCAATGGGCTTCTTCCCTTGTGCGGGCGAAGAAGGGGCCTGACCTTTAGTAAACGGGAGAGGCTTGTGTTTGTAGGTGTTATTAGGTGCAATGCTTTTAGTGTGGTTATGTGTGTCATAGGATTTGTTATTATCGAAAACTCTGGTGGGTGGGGTATAGCGCCCCTTCTGCCCTGACTCAGCCCTCTGAGCGGCACCGCAACCACGAATCAATGATAATCTGAGGTCTGCCATCTTGGCAGCCTCCTCTACTGTCTTGGGACATTTTTCCTTAATGTTCAGCGTTAGATCGGTTCCAGTACATTTGTAAAACTGTTCCAGATAGAAAAGTTGCTTAATTTCCTCAGCCGACTCTGCGTGCTCGGACCGAAACCAGTTATTACATGCATCTGTTAAGTCCCGTGCGTGCTCCATAAAACTGACGTCGCTCTTCTTATTCACGCCACGGAACTTCAATCTATAAGTTTCGGGTTGCAGTTCGTAGGCCCGGAGCACAGCCTCCTTCACCAGTCCATACACGATACTCTCGTCCAGTGACAGTGCATCGTAGGCTTTCAACCCCTTACCCACTAGACGTGATGAAACTAATGCTGCCCATTTAACCTCCGGCCAGTCATACTCTCGACACTTCTTTTCGAAACGAGCAAAAAACTCAGTCACTGCTGTCTCATCAAATGCGGGTACTAACTTAATTAAATGCGAAAGTGAGTCTGTAACCCGGTGCCCACCACCGAGATGACGCCCCGTGGTCTCTACTCTAGACTTCTCGACATCCATTTCAGCCTGGTACCTGGTTGCATCCTGATTGGCTTGGATTCTAGCAACCTCTATGCGTTCTATACTAGCCTGTTGTATCTGAGTCTCCTGCAGCTTAATCCGTTCTATACTAGCCTGTTGTATCTGAGTCTCCTGCAGCTTAAACTTAGCTAGTTCTAGCTGAAATAACATCTCAGGAGACAGGCCTGGGGGGGGAGAGCACAAAATGGGGGATCCACACCGAGACGTGTTTACGGGTAAGCCAGCTTGCCATTGAGAACCCTCCTGCTGCATCGTGCTAAGACTCGCTGGCTGAGGGCCCAGCTCAGGGGTAGAGTGGAATGGAGGCTTGGAGGGAACCCCCCAAGAGCCCACTCCACCCACCGCCACATCGCCATCACCCAACAAACATGCCACCAAATTCTTCTTGGGCCAACTGTCAGGACAGTCCCGCCCCAAAACCGTGGCTAAACAGCGAAGACCGTAACAATCAATAGCCTGCAGGCGCTGTTCGGTCAAAGGTGTCTGCAAAAATGCCCGGGCATCCCTCTCTCCACTTATAACACTCCCCTCCCTAAATATCTGTTGTACTTGCTGGTCACTAGGCTGTACCGTGTTATCCTCCCCCGTAAATGATGAGTCATTAGACATAGTGCTGGTTATACAATTGCTGTTCATAAAAAAAAAAAGTGCTTATTACTAATTGCAGTCTCGACTCACAAAATGTTAAAGATGCTTGAATGACTCTACTCTAGACACCCCCAACGAAACAATCTGCAAGTCCACCAATACAATAATGACACAATAAAAATTCCTCCAATATGCAAGAAAATTCTAGCCAGCTCTACTAGGTAGCATAGAATAGTTCTCCAAAAAACATGTGATAGGATACTACTGAATCTTGTGCAAGGTCGCCATTTTGTTACGGCTGGATCGGCAATACATATTCGGGATTCTTGATCGTAGGACAGAAATGGCTTATGTGACAACGACACGCTCGATTCCAGTCCCAAATACTATATGCTCCAGACAACAAAAGCACCAACGCCCTACAGAGTTATCGTCTATGGTAACGAGGTACCTTAACTCGGCGAAAGTGTACAACAGGGGTAGGCTATGAGGCTAAACTCCCTCAGACATTTATAGGTTACGTTATTACTAAAGAAATGCAATACTCAAGAAACTACGTTAATATTAAGCCTCTAATAATGTAGAATAGAAGCAGGCTAAAGGTATGACAGTGAAATGCTAAATGACAAATGTACACGCCTATTTGAAAGCGCGTGCACTAGAATAACTGTCCCCTACTAACATGCACTAGCATGTAGCATACAAGATGTTCATGATCCAGTAGATACCTAATAATACACATGGAAGGAACATAAATAGTAGTCACTTATTATAATAATGAATCTATACTTGGAATAACTAAAAGGTTGCAGGCAACAGTACTGCGCCGGTAGCCTACTACCGCATAGGCTACTTCGCTTCTCTCACTCTGTCTCCCCTCTGAGTCCGTATGCGCCCTACGCAATAGAACTCCGGACACAGCAGCAAAACGACAGTGCAGTTAATTGATACATGAAAGTATTAATAGTGTTGTCTTGTGTGTGAGTAATGTGTATTGTAAAGTGTTACATACATATACTTAAAGAGAGCTGCAATGCATAGTAAAATAAAGATATATCCCACTCATCATCCCCATGTGTTCTAGCTAGCAGGCCAAGTCACAGGAACAACGAGTCCCAGCACCGAAAGCGAGAACCCAGGAAAAGACTGTAGAGAACACAAGGACAGATAAATTACGTTACTCTACTATACCGGCACTACGAGCGAGCTGTAGTCTCTGGTACTACACTCGCTCCTGGCTCGGTATGCAAATCAAGGCTAAGTCCTCGCCCCTCTACAGACAACTCCTGGGCATGGTCGGGCTCTTACACATGGCACCAGTCTAGTCACAAATTGGATGATGAGCGGGGCATATAACTCGTGAACATGTAGAACGTTCACCAACTATCCTCATCAAGAAGATCGCTGTTCACATTAACCCCTTAAATCTAATACATGTAAATATATGCTTGTCCTAAGAGTAATACGAGAGGTGAGTGCTGAAACTCCTTTAGGACCTCAAGGGAAGGTTATGCATTTAAATAGAGAGAAGAATGAAATGAGAGTAATGTCGGCAGAGAGAAAGAGTGCAACCGTGAGAAATTGGGAGAGAGGGCAAGGGATGTTAGAATCTCAAAGGTTCTAGGCAACCTGATCATGGAACACACAGCGAGCCTCCAGGCAATGTGCTGTACGACAACATGGGCAGCCCAGGCAGCATAGGCAGGCGGCAATGGACTACCAACCCTGTCGCGCCCAGCTATAAGCGCAAGGCTGCCAACCAGTCAATACGTCTGGCAACCACCCCCCCCGGCAGCGTGGCGCATTGCTACCCTCTCGCTCTGAAGCCCAACTCACTCTCTCTCTCTGAACTCCCATTGTCTTATCTATCAACTTCTCTATTGATACTACATATTAAATGGAAGGTCTCGACATGGCTTAAAACAAAACCCACCACTGGTTAGCACATGACGAGACCTTTGCAGAGATACAAAGAACATAGTTATAAGTTGTCACACTCAATATACATAGCTGCTGACGGTAGCCAGCACGGTACAGTGGTACGGGCGGTACAGTGGAGTACCAAGGAGTACAATCAGGTTGCGTTGCCACGCACTGGGTGCGTCACAATATATATATATATATATATATATATATATATATATATATATATATACAGTATATATATATATATATATAGGCTACACATTATATGTTATGCAATTATTTTAAAGCTTGAGTCTATAACATGCTCAGCTGGATTACGCAAACAAATGCTAACATAGATATACAATTAGTTTGGTTTACATATGGGAATACATGTACAAACACAATAAATATACTGTAATAATATACAATACAGGATCCTCAAGTATATTTGTTTATAAGTTTAATGGCATATTTGTAGTGATAAACCCATGTATTTTATATAATTCTATTCCCCCAAGTTGATGAACTATTATTGAACTTGAACAGTTAATCTACATTAATTCTGTCGAAGCCCTTTAATATCTTGAAGCACTCAATTAATTGACCTCGCTATCGTCTTTTCTTAAGTGAAAACAAATTGTTGATTTTCAAAAAAATTTATGATATGATTTATTTTTCAGTGACGGTATCAACTTTGTTGCTCTACAATGCACTGGCTCGAGTTTCTCACTTTCTTTGTTCAGATAAGGAGACCAACATTGCACGCCATATTCAAGATGGGGCCTCACTATGCTTTTAAATAACGGTACTACAATGCGTTCATGTTTATAAGTAAAATTTCTCTTAAAATATTCCAATGCTATATTGGCCTTGTTCGCAGCTACTGCACTTTTATCTGAGGTCTTTAAGTTTTCAGATATTAGAACTTCCAGGCCTTTAACTAATGCACTTGTATTCATATTTTGTTTCGTTATTATTACCTATTTGTATGACCTGACATTTGTCAACATTGAACGGCATCTGACATTTTTTCTGAGAAAGAGAGAGTCAGAATCAGAATCAGAAATCGTATTCCATTAATACAATGGTTCTTCTTTACATTCAAAATATAATTTATACAGCTAAACTAAATTTTAAAAATATATAAATTTACTATACAAATTATTTACATTGTAGTTATGCTAATAAGTATGTTGGATATTCAGGGGCAAACTTTTCAACTGCGTCCTAAAGGAGTGTGTGAAGATAGTATTGTTTATGCTAGGGGGGAGACTATTCCAAAATTTTGGCCACTCAACTTTGAGTGATTTGGATCCGAGTATAGATACTCGTGTTGGCTTTAGGAACATACAAGCATGGTACAAAGACTGTTTTTTATACCATGCATACAAGTGCTGCTGTTGCCTCGTATTGACATTGTAAATGTCTTTTACTGTTGGCAGGGAGAAGTGCCAGTTGGGAAATATTTTTTTTATTATTGAATGAGTTGTGATACCCAAGTCGTACTTATACTTTTGTTGCATTTTTAGCCTTCTAAGTTCTCTTTTACAAGGTGTGACATGGTCGTATTTAGAAACGCCTCCAATTATTACCTTATCAACGAAGTTTTGAAATTTTGTGCCCTCTCCCTTTGTGAGGAGTGTGTTGCACCCCAGATCATTAGACCATAATTAATAATACTTAATGTAAGAGACTTAACTATTAATATCCTTGTGTATCTGCTAATATTATCTTTTATACGTTGATATACATAAGAACACCGTAAACCTTTTTACTCGTTTCATCAATGTGTGAGTAAAAAATCATGTTATTATCAAAATAAATACCCAAGTTCTTTAATGAATTGCTAGGAAAAATTTGAGTTCCATCAATTTGTATGTGAGTACCTACATACATTTTTTTTTTTTTTTTGGTGTTCAACATTAAACCGTTAGTATTCTTTAACCCTTATTGGCGGCGCGCAACTTATGTCGTGTGAAATAATTATGGACTAAGTGGCGGTTCACAACTTATGTCGTGTGCCATTTTCACCACGTAATGTTGCTGAGAGAGAGAGATGAGTGGTGGGAGGAGCGTAGCAAGCGTATGACTGCTCCAGACCACCGCGGTGGAACTACTGACATGAATCCCACCCTCCTCCACCCTCTCGCCCTCGCTACACAGGGAATTATGTAGGGAAAGTACCTAATTACATGGTTTTTGCACTCATGTTGCGCGATCGTTGCAAGAGAACCAGTGGTCATACAAGGATGGTTGGGGTGTCATTGGAAAGCTCTCTTTATGCCCTTTGAGGGATAGATACTTGTTTTACGCTCTGGGTCTTATTTAGGCATGAAAATGATCACGTAAACAACCCTATTTAGGGTAAAAACAACCCGCTGGGCGCTACGGTCAAATAGACCACCTAGCCCGCTAAATAAGGGTTAATACGACACAGAGTTTCTTAGCTTCTGTGAACTAAGTCATTTATGTCCTCGAATCTACCCGTGTGAATCAATTGAGCGTCGTCAGCATATTGTGTAACATGACAATTGTTTATTATTTGAGAAAGGTCATTCACATATATAGTAAACAATATGGAACCGAGTACAGATCCCTGAGGTACACCATAGGAAATCTCCAGCTTGTCAGATAAAAAATTAGCTATTCGAACAGATTGAGTTCTCATTCTCAAGTAGCTGTTGAACCAGAAAAAATCTACTCCAATCTTTATGAATTTATTAACCTAACAAGTGCGCATGGGGGTAATTGGAAACGTCCCCCTGTGCTGACGTATTTGAGGTGTTTCCGTCACTAAAATATTAATTGTACCATTAATAGCATTAATACTTATCCATATGCGCCTATTATGGGTTGATTATAAAGGTATTAACCTGAAACAACAATAAAACGAGTGAAAACAGCGTTTGGATGGTCAAAATCGGAGATATAGCCCGCGAGTTGTATAATGTATGGGTGAGGCAAGCTGCTTTCCCGCCAATTTCCCCCAAGGCCACTGAGACACAGTCGATAGATACTCTCTCTCTCTCTCTTGCACTCGCTTGCCATCAGTGATGACAACACCCTGCTTGCAACTCGCTAATGTTAGCACGAAAATATACCTCAGAATAAGGGAATAACAGGGAAAATAGGTGATAACTGAAGGAGAGGAGGAAAGTGGGGAAGGAGGGGAGGTAGAGGACTGAGATTTTGCATGGCCCAGGGGCTAAAAAAATAAAAAAATAAAAAAATAAATTTTTTTTTTTTTTTTTTTCGATGTCAAAAGTTGATTTTTTGTTTTCACTCACTCTTAAGAGTCTCCCCGCAGTCCGCCGGGGGAACTCTTAAGAGTCTCCCAGCAGTTCCCGGGTTAAGTAACATATTATGACACACACTGTCAAATGCCTTGGATAGGTCGCAGAGCGAAATCAGAAATAGTTTCTTATTATCAAGGTTTTCATATGATTTAGATGTGAGAATAAGGTGGGCAGTTTCAGTAGATAGATTACGTCTAAAACCATGCTGGGTATTGCTAAGATGATTCCCTTCCAAGTTGTCCACCAGTTGTGATGCCACATTATTTTCTAGTATCTTAGAGAGAATAGACAACAGCGATATTGGACGGTAATTAGAGGCTTCATCCACTTTACCTGATTTAAAGACTGGTACGACTATGGAGTGTTTCCATACAAAATGGAAATATCCTGTTACTATTGAGGTGTTACTTATGCAAGTAAGATATTTGATAATTACTGAAAGGGACTCTCTCAAAAAGCATAGTGGAATACCATCAGGTCCACAAGATTTAGTGTTCTTTAGATGATTGATTGACTAGATTATAGTGGCACTGTCTTTAGGTTGAGGTCGAAAGATTCTACTAAAAGGATTACTGTTATGCACCTCATTACTCTCTAAATTTGCATCATTATTATTATTTATGAGATATTGCTGGGATCTTTCAAAAGTGTCTTTCCCAAAATTGGCAAAAAATCATTTAACTCATTCACTCAGCATTTACTAATGCCATTGTCGTTAGTGAGCAACTTATCATTACTTTTCTTAGTATCAGTGATTAATTCTCTCAAGGTTCTCCAAGTGGGTGCAGTATTACCACTAGTATCCTCTAGTCTTTTATTATAGTGTTCAGATTTCGCTCGGCGGACCTGCCACCTAACCTAATTTTTCAATGTTTTATATGTGTAATTTAATACAATATTGTTTCGATCAGCTTTGAGCATATTACATACATAATTTATTTCCTGTATTAAGTTCCTTATTTCTTCTGTTATCCAAGGGCAAAATGGACGTTTGACTTCTTTTGTTACAATTGGTGCACATGTATCTAAACATTAAATAAATATTTCCTTAAAAATATTAACTTGCATGTTAACATCATCATTTGTAAATATAGTGGTTAGATTGCAGTTCTCTTCTGTAAGTAAGTTACGAAATATATCAGGGGAGTAGTTTCTTGTTTGACGAAAAGTTTTAAATATAAGTCGTGCTTTTGATTTACGTAAATTTACCATGACAGAGATCAGATCATGGTCTGCAATAGGACATGGCATAGTGTCACAATGAAGAATAGTCAGGTTTGTTTGTTATAATTAAATCAAGCAAAGTTGCTGAGGTGGGTGTTATTCTTGTAGGTTTGTCGATTAATTGTGATAATTTCGTATTGGAGACAATTTTAGAAAGCTTGTTTCTAGAGAGTAAATCATCATTGAAGTCACCAAGAAACAAAAATGGCTTATTATGCATACGTATAAAATTAAAGACATCAGATATGTATTGAAAAGATGCTGTCTTAAACATAGGAAGACGGCACAAGCAATTAATAATTACAGAAGGCAGTTTACGTACTTGTAATGTAACCCACATATCCTCCACCCCCTCTGGTCTATCTATAGTTACATTGATAGGGTTCACATTAAGAGTGTCCTTAGCATAATGTAACCCACATATCCTCCACCCCCTCTGGTCTATCTATAGTTACATTGATAGGGTTCACATTAAGAGTGTCCTTAGCATAATGTAACCCACATATCCTCCACCCCCTCTGGTCTATCTATAGTTACATTGATAGGGTTCACATTAAGAGTGTCCTTAGCATAATGTAACCCACATATCCTCCACCCCCTCTGGTCTATCTATAGTTACATTGATAGGGTTCACATTAAGAGTGTCCTTAGCATAATGTAACCCACATATCCTCCACCCCCTCTGGTCTATCTATAGTTACATTGATAGGGTTCACATTAAGAGTGTCCTTAGCATAATGTAACCCACATATCCTCCACCCCCTCTGGTCTATCTATAGTTACATTGATAGGGTTCACATTAAGAGTGTCCTTAGCATAAATACAGACCCCTCCTCCTCTATCCTTGTCACATCTAAAAACTTCGTAATTAGGTATTGAAATGTGATAATTCATTATCTGTGGAGTAAGCCACGTTTCGTTCACACCATAGTATGTCAATATTTTTCTCGTTTATTAAATTTTCGATTTTTACTGTATTTGCTAAAAAAAAAAATGCATTTATGTGCTCAATACTCAGTGCATCCATTACCTTTGGGACAATTACATCGGCAATACCTTCTTCGCCAAACCCCTAGGGTTTGTAATAAAAACATTGCCTTTGTTTGTGTCCTAGTTGTTGACATAATCCTCGCCTCAGTCTGTGATCAGACTGGTGGTGGTTAAACTCTCCACAATTGTAGCAGCCTCGCTTGACACTGGTGTGGTTGTGGGTGTTAGACCTTAGGTGATCAGTATATTGGTGGCGAAGGCTAGCACCTACAACTTGACCCTGTCTATCAGTGCTACCACCATGGATGTTAGTAGTAAAAGGTCCACTGTCACTCTGGTTAGGCCAGGGTCATCTTGGAACAGGGCTCCGAGGCTGCTGCCAGAACTAGGACTGAGGCTGAGGGTGGAACTTGTGTTGGGACAGGTGCCGGAGCTGGTGCCCGTTATGTGCTGGGACTGGGGCTGCTGCTGGAACTGATGATGGGGCTGGGTTCACGGCTGAAAGGGACCCATGCCTGTCCTCTCCCCCCCCCCCTAGCATTCTTGGCAGTTGCTGGGAAGACGCTTGGACTACGCGTCTGTCTTCCATTACAGTTTGCCGGAAGTCTTAGTTGGTTCTGGTGTTTATATTGGTGGGGTTATTTGTATGTCTCTTTTTTGTGTTCCAGTTTTCACAGAGTTTGAATCCATTGCATTGTGTTTCAATACAATCCAGCAGTAGGGTTGCTCCTAGTCTATTCACAGAGTTTGAATCCATTGCATTGTGTTTCAATACAATCCAGCAGTAGGGTTGCTCCTAGTCTATTCACAGAGTTTGAATCCATTGCATTGTGTTTCAATACAATCCAGCAGTAGGGTTGCTCCTAGTCTATTCAGTCTTGAAGAACAATTATTTTCGGCATCGAAGGTAAACTCGTCTAGTTCTCCAGTGCTTAGTTTGAAATGAGCTACAGTTTTTATAATAGGTGCCTCATTTGATTCTCCCTAATCGTTTAAGTGTATGTTGTAATCTTTTATGTTAGCTTGGAACACCTGGGGTATCAGTGTTGGCACTATCTCACACACATATATCTTCATATACAATTGTTTTTCTTTAAGTTCGCCAATCAGTGATGCAAAATGGTATAGTGTTTTCTAAGGGTGTCTCCTCCAAGATGTCATACATGCCACAATATAATGATACATTCACTAGGAGCTGTACTAAGTTTCTCAGTTACCCATCTTCTGAGCAAGTTTAAATTAGCACCATGTATTGTCCTTATTGAGCAGATGTCATCAAGGTCAGAGGATAAAACTCGTTGTAAATTGGAGTCGCCCAGGAGAAGGCAGGGTGGTGGGGAAAGGGATGATGGTTTAGGTGTTGCTGAACAACCCTCCTGTCCACCCTTTGTGATGTGTTCCATATCTGTCATTCGCTGTTGAAGTGCTTCAATAGTACCTTATGCGGTCTTGATTTCTTCATTGAGTAGTTCTATCTCAAAGTCTTTAGTTGCTAATTTGGACATAATGTTTTCAATATCTTTACCTATTTTGCGCATCTCAGCACGTACATCACAATCATCATTGGGGATTACCGGGGATGGGGAGGTCTGCTCAGAATGTTCAATTAACATGTCTATCAGTTCAGTTTTTGTAACCCATATTTTGTTTAAACCAAGCTCCTGGCATCTTTTTTGTATTACCACTTTTTTATATATTCTCTAGTTGGGCATTTTAGAGAGAGCTGTGAATCTGATGGCTCGATATGAATTTCTTGATTGACTGGCATTGTAGAGTTATTCATTTTGCAGCAGAGGAGTAGTCAAAAATAGGGCACTTGGTAACGAGATATCACGAAGTATATGGTACTACAGAACATAAATGCTCTTTGTAGTTCACCGGTAATTTTTTTTTTTTTATATATTCCATCTACTCCCTCTCGGGCATATGCTGAGAGCCTTTTCACTACACCGCTGAACACGGTGAGGCCCGTGTGGTCTTGTTCCAGTCTAGGGAGTGAGACATGTGAAGCACCCTGGCTCGAAGCAACTACATCTCTGAAGCCACTTTGCCTCTGCTCTTCATCGTCTCATCCCCCACACTCGGACCCTCACTCTCAGAACGCCACCTATTGAGCAATTAACTCACTAGGCATTGCCCCCCTGTAACATATTTTGAATATGGGAATATTCATACAATGCTATTTAATCAGGGAACAATGAGGGTATTTTTTTGGCATTTCGGTGTAATGTGGTAATGCACTGAAACTAGGCACAGCACAAATGCCAACAAAATAATAGCTTCCCATTGACATATTGGGATTTGAACCCGGGTCCATTCGATTACCAGTCCAGTGGCAAGACCACTTTGCCACACCTCTGCAGGGGAGTCGTCACAACTGTAGTTCACCGGTCATCTGCAGGGGAGACGTCACAGCTGTAATTCACTGGACATCTGCAGTGGAGACATCACATCTGTAGTTCACCGGTCATCTGCAGGGGAGACGTCACAGCTGTAGTTCACTGGACATCTGCAGGGGAGACATCACAGCTGTAGTTCACCGGACATCTGCAGGGGAGACATCACAGCTGTAGTTCACCGGTCATCTGCAGGGGAGACACCACAGCTGTAGTTCACCGGACATCTGCAGGGGAGACATCACAGCTGTAGTTCACCGGTCATCTGCAGGGAAGACATCACAGCTGTAATTCACCGGTCATCTGCAGGGGAGACGTCACAGCTGTAGTTCACCAGTCATCTGCGGGGGAGACGTAACAGCTGTAGTTCACTGGACATCTGTGGGGGAGACGTCACAGCTGTAGTTCACCGGTCATCTGCAGGGGAGATGTCACAGCTGTAGTTCACCAGTCATCTGCAGGGGAGACGTCACAGCTGTAATTCACCGGTCATCTGCAGGGGAGATGTCACAGCTGTAGTTCACCAGTCATCTGCGGGGGAGACGTCACAGCTGTAGTTCACTGGAGATCTGCGGGGGAGATGTCACAGCTGTAGTTCACCGGTCATCTGCGGGGGAGATGTCACAGCTGTAGTTCACCGGTCATCTGCAGGGGAGATGTCACAGCTATAATTCACCGGTCATCTGCAGGGGAGACGTCACAGCTGTAGTTCACCGGTCATCTGCAGGGGAGATGTCACAGCTATAATTCACCGGTCATCTGCAGGGGAGACGTCACAGCTGTAGTTCACCGGTCATCTGCAGGGGAGACGTCACAGCTGTAGTTCACCGGTCATCAAACAACGGTGCCTTGTGTTTGTAGGTCACCAGCTGAATTTTAACGAAACTGGGTACAAAAGTTTAGAGAATAAATATTGTCCAAGAACACTACACCCGCCATGGCCACAAGTTGTGAGAGAGAGAGAGAGAGAGAGAGAGAGAGAGAGAGAGAGAGAGAGAGAGAGAGAGAGAGAGAGAGAGAGAGGAAAAAAAAAAAAAAAGACACATGGTTACACAGATACTCAGACCACACAGACAATGTGGTCCCTACTAGGTGGTCTGGCCTTGATACTACTAGAGACAGGGATACTACTAGAAGAATGGGATAGCAAAGAAGAAGGCTCTCTCCCCACCCTCCAGTCTTTCGGTTAAAAACTGTACCGAAAAATAGGAGGGAGTGTAATTTTATGTGTCAGGATATGCCAACAAGGATAGTTTTAATATAGGATAAAAACAAAAAATAGTCTGAATGGGAATTTACACTTACATACCTACTGGTTTTAAATATATTAATTTCATTACTAGAGAGAGAGAGAGAGTTACAAGGAGTTACAAGGAATTTGAAGTAACGGGGTCTGGCCAACTTTAGCCAAAACCAATCAAGTACCTGTTCCCGTCTCAGGAAGAGAATCAAAATATACAATGCCGCATTGTTACTATAAAATACAGAGCGCGCAAAAATAATTCTCCCCAACTCAAGGCAAAAGGTAAACAGTACCACGGTACTAACGCGGGCCAAAACGTGCCGCTACCCAGTCATCACAGCGTCTACATACCTGGCCAACACGCGCCGCACCCCATTCATCGCGACATCTCCCTACCTGAGCCAAACTTAGACTACAAGAGGAGATGTTTATGGAAATGAGCAACCAACCCCCTCAGTTTCCTTATTTCCAACCTGACCATCATTTGCACGACTACAGCAGCTAAGGGAACAAACAAGCAGAATGCTCCTATTCCTCCTCCTCACAAGTCCTCTCCATATCACGCACAAATTACCTGTCTGCAGCCAAAGCAGAAATCCATTTATCATCCAACCCCCAAGGCATCTCCTTACATCAAACCAATATTCATGGACAGAGAATATATACACCATCACAAAGGTATCCTCCACATCATTTTAGGAACCTTAATAACTTAATGATAAATAAAAAAACTTATAACTCATGCCTTTCATATTCCGAAAAGCCACACCTGTAACCCTAAATGAAAAACGGAATATCACTTACTGGGGCCAAGAGTTAGGTAGGCAAAATCGAGATTACTTTCGGGTACCTCTCCCTTCTAGGGCGAATGTGCTTAATAGCTAATATATACTTGATTCGGAGAAATACTTCCATAGGGGCATTGCCAACTATACCTTTAAAACGTATAAAAAGACAGTGTTAGTGATCCCGAAGAAGTGCAGTGTGAGAGAGCGAGAGAGTGTATCATCTAATACGAGCGTGTGAAGAAGACGTCCCCTGGTGTCAGCAGGATTGGACAACTAACATGGCCACCACGTGTCGCCAGATCCTTTCCCATGTTCCTATCTTTCTACTTGAAACCTTTAAGTGACTCTTGTTTTATAAAGTGTTTATGGTGATTATTAGCAAGGGTAAACAAGATATGTTAGGGTTCATCGTAACGTAATATTAGAGATTGTCGATTCTCTTCTTCTCCTAGCCACCGTCACTCGTTTCTAGAGAACAGAACATACCCCTATATGTGGAATTAATATATATATCATTCTTGGAAGATAGGTTCCTATATTCCGGATAAGAAATATACATATATTTATTCGGGAATATATACATGCACCTTATACGTAAACTCCAGTGAACACTTATTCAGATCTTGTTATATGTAGTATTATTAGCTGTGTACGTGATTGCATAATTTATATAAGCTGTTCACAGAGCGTGTTTACGTTTCAGTCTCCTAGTTTGACTATTATAAATATTACGCTTCCTGATTTAAAACTCAGGTTAAGCACTGTTTGAGTTAATGATTAAACTCCTATCGTTCATGTCGCATTAACTTCTCACCCGGCGAGAATCTCAGTCACGCATACTGACTATAGTATTTATTTACCTTATTATTGAATTTATATTCATTATTGTGACTCCGTGAGTTATTTGAGATTTATCTATTGTATACGTTGAATTAATGTAAAAGTTATTCACCTATCATTTAATATCCTAATTTCTATAAAATCTCATTACTGCGCGTATGCCTCCGCAGTAACCTTTATTTACCTCTCCCGGCAATATACCTAGCGGTTGCCAGTTTACCATCAGGATAATATTTATTGTTTTGAGACTCACCTCTCTGTGTCTACTTATGTTGTGATTAATATAGTAACATTATAATTATGTATTCATGTGTACTATTTCATGATCTTATTTTGTCTATTCCTGAAGTCATATTGTTCAGAATTATTTGATGCATTCCATGTTTTATATATGATTTGATCGTAAAGCTCATCACTATATATGAGACTCGATCCACTTAATATTTATTCTATGATTGTACCCTAGCTACTAAGAAATAAAACGTGTGAACCTCAATTGTGTATTCTGTGTCATTGATTATGATTGATTTGTAAATTATAATATTGAAGTGAGTTGTGTACCAGTTGAATATCTACAGTTCCCATCTATTCCTAAAGTGGAAAAAGGAACTACAATAAAAGCATGTTAAATTATAACGTCGCATAACACTGGCGGCAGCGGTGTCTCAACTCGGCATAGCAACTTCGATATATAAATTCGCTCAATATAACCAATACCACAAATCATCATGGCAGGTAAATCGCTCGAAATTATTTCTTTTAAGCAAGAAGATCACGGCATTGCTATTTATCTTGAAGTGAAACCAGTCCTTGATATTCTATTCAAGGACGTTGATACTTCTAAAATCCACACAGTTGTTATGAAGCTAGGCCGGCATATGTCCCTCGTTTTGGGTTATGTGCGTGATACTCCACAATTGACCTGGGCTCAATTTGAAAACTATACCAAGGCAGCCATTAACCCTTCTCTTGGGAAAATAATTGCTAATCAACAGTTCCGCAGTGTAAAGTTTACAGGAAACCTCGATCGCACTATCAGCCAGTTAAATCAACTGGTAGTTATAGCATTCCCCACCGACAATGACTTTCAAAAGAAAAGACAGTGTGTTCAATGCTCTGTTGAGAATATTACCCACGTCAGTGCGAGATAATTTCGCAATTACAGAACCCAAGGGTTATGACGAGGACATACCAATAATTTGGCGTATCTTGGCTTTGAGGAAGAATCAGGTAAGTGAAAAGATCGCCTCAATAAGCCGTGCCACTACTCAACCTCAACCTTCTTCAGTGTGTTCTTCAAATACGTCATCTATCCGTCCAGTTGACAAGATGGAGGATTGGGCAAGAGTCCGACCCTCCGACTGGAAACCTTGCAACCTCAACCTCTCTGCTTTCTCTAGAAAAATAATTCAGTGAATTAGTGAAGCGTCGGCCCAAACTCCCTCAATTTTGAGGTCAGATCCCTTGGATTAATTAAGCCCCGACGTGTCGCCACAATCAACGAAGACAGAACCCCAGGAATACAGGACACCCAAGAAGATGAAGTATCAGAAGTCGGGATAATAGAAGAAAATGCAGAACTTCAAGATAACCTAGATTTTTAATCCGCCCCCGCCCACCGATCGTCAAACTGGCGGGGGCTCGTGATGGGACAATCACAGACAAACCCCCCATATATAATCACCTCACAATACAAGGGGTAAAAGCTAGACTTCTCATTGACACGGGAGCTTCCCGTTCATGCTTATTCTCTTCCTTCTTTCAACAAAACAAAACCACTTTTGGCCCTCTCCAACCCTCCACCATAGTATTAATTCACGCAAATGATGGCATCAAAATAGTGGTGAATCTGCTCCCCTTTACGTAAGCACCAACATTCCTGATCACGGTAAACATCATACTTTCATGATATTCCCCTCCAAAGAAATCAAATATGATGGATACCTAGGATTTGACCTACTCACTTCCCTTCATGCCAACATTGACTGTGTTCAAAGAGTAATCAAATTTGCCCCTCCAACCAAAATGAAAAAAAAAAAAAAATCTAACGTAACCCCGGCCATATGCCACGAAAGTAGCATCAAACAAACCATTTGTACCATCAAAACAACTCGAGCTGTCATTTCAAAATCTGTTACGCTACCTCCTCATTATGAACAGTGGATTCCTATCCTACCTACTTTGCCTGGTGACATCATTATCACCCCGAACCTCCAAATCCCTTTTGATAGAAATTGCCTTACCGCTCCAGGTATCATTCATGACCAACTTAATTGTATCAAAATTGACAATATTTCTGATCAGCCCCTTACTTTGCCAAAAGGATTAGCTATAGGAGAGCTAGAAAACCATGATGAAGAACTATCCAAACCTGAGGATAAAGAATCCTCCCCTCTTCTTAAATTCCCTGACATCCAATCACAATTAACCTCTCAACAAAAACAAAACCTACAAGACTTGATGACTTCGTTCCAAGACATCTTCGCCACATCCAGCCGCGACGTAGGAAAAACCAAATTGCTTCACCATCCAATTCATACCGTAGGACCACCAATTCGTCAGCCTATCCGCAGAAAAAACCCATCCAGAGACAGGAGGAAGAAAGTAAAAGAAATGCTAGATACTGGAGTCATTAGATCATCCACCAGCCCTTGGTCTTCACCGGTAGTACTAGTAAGAAAAAAAGACGGCTCTACTCGGTTTTGCATCGATTACAGACAACTGAATGATGTAGCCATTAATGATGCGACCCCACTACCTCGCATTGACGATTCATTAGACTCCTTGCTTGGCGCTAAATGGTTCACCACCTTAGACCACCAAGCCGGATATTGGCAAGTGCCCGTACTTGCGGAACACCAACAGAAAATGGCCTTCGCCACCAGTCATGGGAGACTATACGAGTTTACCGTGCTACCTTTTGGACTGTGCAACGGTCCCGCCACCTTCACCCGACTCATGGAATCTGTGTTGCAAGGATTAACCTGGGAAACGTGCTTAGCATACCTGGATGACATCATTGTTTTGGGGAAAACTTGGGCCGAGCACATACAACGCCTTCGCCAAGTCTTCCAACGGATTCAGTAGGAAAATTTAAAACTCAAGCCCTCTAACTGCACACTAGCACAGAGAGAAGTTCAATTCCTCGGCCACATAGACTCCGAAGAAGGAATCTCCCCTGATCCTGCAAAACTCCAAGCAATAAGTACCATAACCCCACCTACCAACGTCAAAGGAGTCCGAGCTTTCTTAGGTTTAGCCTCCTACTACCGTCGCTTAGTTAAAAACTTTGCCACCATAGCCAAGCCACTTCATGATAGAACAAGAAAAGAAGAACCATTCCTGTGGACAACTCAACGCCTACAAGCTTTCCACTCCCTCAAAGATTTACTAATAGCAGCACCAGTCGCTTCATTTCCCGACTATACCAAGCCTTTCCGCCTTTACACCGACGTGTCACAGGTTCGGAATTGGAGCAGTTCTCGCCCAAACAAGAGACGGAAATGAACACATCATTGCATGTGCAAGCAGAACACTAAATCCAGCAGAAATTAACAATCCAGTCACCAAGAGAGAATGTTTAGGAATAATCTGGGCCCTTACATACTTTAAAGCATATTTAGCCTGAGTCAAAGTCACTATAATCACAGATCATCACGCCCTCCAATGGCTCCGAAAGTCAGACACAAAAAACGCCTTGACAGTGAGATGGCAGGAATCTCTCGTAGAGTATAACTTCGAAATAGCCTATAGACCCGGAAAATTGCATACAAATGCTGACACTCTCTCGAGACTTCCCCTGCAACCAACCACCACCACCACCAACGAAACTGAACCTACACCAATACTGGCCATTCACCATCAAGATTCTACAGATCTTGCAACACCCTTTGCAACAATTCCAAAGGCAACAAAAACCAGACTGAATGCCCAGACATCTCTTCTCCCAACTACAAAGAAGAGGAGATAATCTCTACACCAATGACGGTAAAATTGTCATCAGCCCCAACACCGCCCTATCTACCATGCAATCTCTACCTTCACATAATGGTATTCACCTAGCTCGAAGAAAATTAGTCTCCACCTTCCAATAAATTTACTGGACACCATCAATGTACATAACCGCCAAGAAAGTCACTGAAGCATGCCGAGCGTGTGCCCTTGGTAAAGATCGAACACGCACCCCAGGGCCTTCAGGCAAACTAGTAGCATCAAAACCCTGGCAATTACTTGCCGTTGATGTTATGGGACCAATGGAAGGTGTCAAGGGTTTTAAATAATCATCATCTTTGTAGATACATACTCCAAGTATATCATAGCTTGTCCAGCTAAAAAACACACCGCTTTTGTAGTAGCCGAAGCCATGCTCCAACACGTATTTCCATATTTTGGTCTACCCCAAGCTATCCACTCTGATAACGCCCCTGAGTTCACCGGACACGTCTGGACTCAAATCTCTCAGATGTTCGGATTCAAGATTAGTCATTCCTATCCATATTGGCCCCAAGGTAATTCAATCTGCAAGAGAAGCCACCGCACTATTGCCAACCAAGTAAGAACCCGGTTACAACAGATGAACTCCACCGACTGGCCCAGTCAAGTCAAAATAGTACAATGGGGAATTAATACCTGCCCTCGCCAAGACGGAATTTTCCCACATGAGCGAGTCTTTGGAGTACCTCTTCTACTCCTTCCCCTTCGCCACCTATCTGTCCCATATGAGCCCTCGTCAAGCTTCGATCAAACCCTAGTCCACTTGAAGAACAGATTTTTTTTTTTTTTTCTATGTGCTTGGGGGAGGCAAAAGGCATAACTGCCTATAGCGAGTGCCTCCCCCATAGTTGAAAGAGTGACAGGGCCAAAATCAAGGGACGTTCGAGCCAAAATGCCTGGACACACAGAGTTTGAAGCAATTTAAGTCATAGGAAGAGGGAAAGACTGATTCTGGGAGAGAGTTCCAGAGCTCAGCTGTTGAGTAGAAGAAAGTTTGAGAGTAACGTTTCACTCTTGGGTTGGAGAGTTGCACAGAGTAGGGGTGGGATTGAGTTGCAAGACGGGTACCACGTGCCCTACGTAAAGGAGGTGGTATGCACTGGGATAGCTCTGAGGAACACTGATTATTATAGTAGCGATAGAATAGCGATAGAATAGATTAAGGGGACCGACCGGTTATTTAGGCTTAGAAAGCTCGAAATCCGGAAAATACTATTAGGTGTTTACTCAACAAGAGTAAACATCCCTTCATAAGCCAGTGAAATATTATAAGTGAAAACCCATTGAAAATGAGTTTTTTATGTTTTCTAAACTGTTCCTGTATTTCTAAAAACGTTATATAGCGAACTTTGAAATTGACATGCTCAGTAACTACTGGTCGTACGAGGATCGTACATATATAAATGGAAAGAGCGTAAAATACTCTACAACCTCCCATAAGCTTTATCTTCTACTCTGTCGTGTTCCTGCATAAAATATTGTAAAAACTAATAAAAAAGTTTCCTAATTACCTTAGACTTTCACATGTTTTTTCTCAAAACTGTTTTGTCGCACTTTGGGATCTTATAATAAATGTATTTTGGACCTATAGGAATGGTGCATATACCATTAGAAAGGGAATTACAAACACTACATTATGTATAAAGCTAATTTACTCTAGCCAACTTTGTTTGTTTGCAGCATGTTGTCACAGTCGTAAAATTCTACAAAATAATTTCACCTTAATTCATAATTATCTAAGTCCCAAAATACACAAAATATGTAAAACGTTGTTTATAGAAACTACAGACACGCCTTTGTGAGTTGCTTGATCACATACAGCAGGTGCTATAGGGATTGCTGTAGGAGTTATATGCGTCTTAATTAGTAGTGCTATAGTTTTCAATTTTGTTTGGACCTAAATTGAAAGAAAAAAGCAAAAAAAAAAAAAAAATATATATATATATATTTTTGACCTAGTTTTATGGTCACATATATCTGTGCCAATTGCATTTAAATTGAAAGTAAGACCTGGAAGTTAGTAAATAACCGGTCGGTCCCCTTAAGACAACTACAGTACCTGCAAGATCTTCATCCTGACGAAACACCCAAAGTCAGCCCTCACCACGTAGGCGATCTGGTCATGGTAGCCCAACTTCCTGTACCCTTTAAGCTCAAGCCAAGATATAAAGGTCCATTTGAAATTCTCACAGTGTCAAATTGTTACCAGGTCACCATCAATTACCACGGAGAGTCACGCACATACCGTAATCGATATGTACGCCGGTTCCAACCTATTGATGAAAATTTAACCATGCTAGCTGACCCAAGTAATAATACCGCATGCCCTGTTGATAATAATCAGAACTTTTCTCCCACCAAAACAGAAACATTACCCCCTCCTCCAATTCCCCCCCATCACCCCTCTTCCTATTCTACCACATATGTTGATATAGGTTAAGTGCACACACAACATATATACGGAGTGTACACATGGCTTAATCATATTGCAACATACACACATGTACTTTCAGGGCAATACTATCATTGTTTAATATCCCATGGTAATATACCGTACTCTTTAATGACGGCAGCGTTGCACCAAATATATCCGGCACCGCTGTACATGTTTTCATCAGTAACATCCGGTCGGCACTCAGCAATACAGTGCCTCCCAAGCTCTCTGTATCTCTGGCTAATATAGAACCTATAAACTTATCTCTGGACTTTTATTCTACATCCTTGTGCATGAGAGGATTATCAAGGTTGTTGTAGCTTCACATGATAACCATACATGGCGCAGTGTGTTATTAAAGACAGGAGATACGAGCAAAGACCGGATAATCAGCCCAGCCATCTTGCAAGACCTCACCTGTCCTACCCTGGATATATTATTGTGCAGAGCAGTGAAGTGCTTAAGAGTGTAGTGCAGTGCCTTTATTATATGTCCCATGTCATTTGTGCCCATTCCCGACTTGCTGTGAGGGTTATAGCTGCTGAAACACAGCTGGACAAGAGCGAGGAGTAGCATACCCTCCCCCTCTGATGTCTCCAGCAACACTGAGTTCTCACCCCTCAGTGGCCCTCAACTTGCCCTCCAGCTGGCGGCACATGCGCACACAGAGGTACACGTACATCGCTGCCAAGTCAACACGGTGTTGCCAAGCCTACCGCACTCACTGACTCACTCACTCTAGCACAGATAATTTCTTGCACTTTTAACTAAACTGTTCCAGTTGTACTGCACATTTTCATCGTTCCTGCAATACTACAGTGTGTCAGCTATCAACCAATTATGGAGGGAGATGAGCAGATTCATGGGGTGCCCAGAGACACCCCACACGACCATACTGGGGAGGGAGATAATGGTGGAGCTACTGGTGGAGATAGTGGTGGAGGTAATGATGGAGATACTGTTGGAGTTGCTGGTACGGGGTACCAGTCAGTTCATTCCACTCCAACCTCTCCTCTCACCACCCCTCATTTCACTTCACCTCCCCAACCTCCCCCCACTTTCCCTCCCCTACACTATAGGGGGATGCCACCCCTGTCACCACACCCTGCAAGTCTCCAACCTACCACAAGTGCAGACCTCCTTCAGCTCATACAGTATATGGAGCAATGCAGACAACGGGACGACTATATCAGAAGACAGGAGGAACACCGACGACAGGAGGAGGGAAACAGACGACACATGGAGGAGGACCACAGGAGACAGGTGGACGATGCCAAGGTCTCCGCCCTTGTCCAGGCTCTGGCCCAAATTACCCCACCTGCCGCCGCACCTACACCCACCTCACCGGGGACAACACCCCATTCCACAACATCCTCCACCTCTACAGCTCCACCACCACCACAGAAAGCTATCACCCAGAACCCGCCGCTCCTTCGTGCTGATGCCACCTTCCAGGTTTTCAGAGAATGGAGGCGTCGGTGGGACGATTACTCTATTATGGTAGACTTATCTAAACTACCGAGGGAGAAACAACTAATCCAGATGCGGATGTGCTTAACCCCTGGAGAAACAGCGGCTTTTGGAGCACACCTTAAGCATACCCCCTGACACCGACAAGACCGTTGACGCAGTCCTCGATGCACTTCAGGAGCACATCAAGAATTCTCGCAATGAAGCTCTCCGTCGCAGGGACCTGTTCAGTTGCAAGCAAAAACAGGGCGAGTCATTCAACAACTTCTACGTCCGCCTCTGCCACATCGCCGAAGAAATTAACGTCTGCCCAGGGAACTCTTCAGCCTGCAAGGAGACCCAACTCAAGATGGTCATTCTAATGGGCATACACGATGAAGAACTTGTACAGAAGCTGCTTTCCTTCGACGCCACCCCTTCATTACAGGACATCGCCAACACTTGCCGTTCATACGAGGCCACTCGAAGCGCTACGTCAGCCATACATGCCCCACCGTCCCAGGTTAACGCCGTGTCAGCGTACAAGCAGAACAAGCAAGTTAAGCAACGCGACAAGTTCTCCACTTCGCAACAGTCCTTGGTGTCGGCTGCCGCCTGCCAGCGTTGTGCTCGCCGGCACGACAAGAACAAGTGCCCGGCTGCAGACTACACCTGCACTAACTGCGGCCGTCGTGGTCATAAGCCTAGGACTCCTGCTTGCCCTGCTACCACCGCCCAGTGTCATCGCTGCAACCATATGGGCCACTACGACAAATGCTGCAGATCTTCGAAGAAGCCCGCCAGTCAGGACACCTCCACACAGGACAACGACGCTTCCTCCCACAACAAGTCTACAGGAAAGAAGACCACAAGTTGCCGACGTGTGGGATCACCTGTTCAGGCACCCACACTGACATCCGTGAGTTTCACCTACAGCGGCACCACCAGAAAACTCCACATGCTTCCAGACACAGGTGCAGACATCACAGTGATCGGCCTCCGACACCTCGACATACTTCGGATTCCTATCAGCAGCCTACGACCTCCGCCTCCGACAACGACGCTCAACGCGGATGGCTCTGCAATGGATCCTGCTTTGGGGACGTTTCATGCACAACTCACCATCAGCAAACGCTCCTGTTCGGCCACAATCCAAGTCCGCGAGGGTGTTCAGACACCGCTTCTGTCCAAACGCCACTGTCAAGAATTGGCCATCATCTCAGTGGAATTCCCCAAGCCAATTCTACAGGTTAAACACATCAACAGGTGTAAGGAGCTACCCTTCACATCCACCACGTCACCTGCACAAGCCAAGGAATTCTTTCTTCGAGAGTTCAAGGACGTGTTGGTCTCCAAGGAGGATCTCCAGACAGCTCCACTCAAGCCTATGAAGGGTCCCCCAATGCGGATCCACCTCAAGGACGATGCCGTGCCTTTTGCCATCTACACCCCGTGGCTGATCCCCTTTGCTTTCAGGGACAAAGTTATGCAGGAGCTGAACTCGCTAGTGGCACAAGGTATCATTAAACCGGCCGGCGATGAGCCTTCGGAGTGGTGCCACCCCCTCGTCGTCGTCGCCAAGCCCAACGCTGAAGTTCGCCTCACTGTTGACCTTACCAAACTCAACTGCCAAGTTTCCCGACCGGCCCACCCCTCACCGACGCCTTTTGAAGCGATCCGCAGTGTGGCCCCGCAGGCGAAATTCTTCACAACAGCAGACGCCCTGAGTGGATATTGGTAGATGGAACTTGCGGAGGAATACCAGCATCTTACAACTTTCATCACACTGTATAGCCGTTTCCAACACTGTAGAGGTCCAATGGGTTTCGCTGCAACAGGTGACGCCATCTGCCTTCGCGGTGATAGGGCCCTCCAAGGGGTGCAAAATTGTGCCAAAGTTGTTGACGACGTACTGCTCTACGACGAGGACTTCCAAACACATCTTCAGCGTATCCATGAAGTGCTCATACGGTGCCGCGACAGTGGGATCACACTCAACAAGGACAAGTTCGTGGTCGCCGCACCCAGTGTGAACTTCTGTGGGTACACGCTCTCAGGTGAGGGCATCTCGGCTGACCCTGGCAAAGTCGGAGCGATCAAGGACTTCCCGACACCAGCCAACATCACCGATCTTCGCTCCTTCATGGGTTTGGTGAATCAGCTGGCGGAGTTCACCCCCGACATCGCCACTGCCGCTCAGCCCCTGCGCCCCCTGATGAGCCCGAAGACGTCGTTCATGTGGACCGCTGACCACGATGAGGCTTTCCGCCGGGTCAAGGCTGCCCTGCTCAGTCCACCCGTCGTGGCCCCATTCGACCCTTCTTTACCAGTGATTCTACAAACTGATGCGTACCGCCTCAACGGTATTGGATACGCCCTCCTACAGGATCATGGCAACAACCGTCTCCGCTTAGTTCAGTGTGGCTCGAGGTTCCTAAGCGACCCCGAGTCCTGCTATGCCACCATTGAGCTGGAGATGCTAGCTGTGGTCTGGGCCATGTCCAAGTGCAAGTTCTACCTCATCGGACTGCAACACTTCACCCTCATGAGAGACCATCGCCCCCTCATCCCCATCTTCAACAACTACACCCTTGATGCGGTTGAAAATCCCCGCCTCCAACGTCTGAAGGAGAAAGTCGCACCTTACCTCTTCACAGCCGTCTGGCGCGCTGGCAGGTTGCTCTGCATCCCTGATGCGTTGTCACTGGCCCCTGTCAGCCACCCGACGCCAGAGGATGAGTTAGCATGTGCCGACGCCACGGTTCACCTCAGGTCCCTCGTGACTGTCAACGCCGCCGCCACCGACGTCAACTCTCCTTCACAGGACGCAGACAGGATTCTCCAGGAACTACGAGACGCAGCCAGAGCGGATCCTGTGTACATCCGCCTGCGTGAGTGCGTTACTTCGGGTTTCCCCACCGACCGCTACGACTTGCACAGTGCACAACTCTCTACTCCCATTCTGGAAACTCCGAGACTACCTGTCAGCAGATGGTGAACTCGTCCTGTACGGAGCGAGGGTTGTGGTTCCTGAAGCCCTCCGCCGCCGCACCTTGGCTCGCCTGCATGATAGTCACAGAGGCGTGGAGGCCACTAAGCGTAGGGCGCGACAGGCTGTCTTTTGGCCTGGCATCAACTCGGACATCGCCAACACAGTTCAAGCTTGTGAGCCATGTCAGGTCTTACAGCCTAGTCAGCAGCAGGAACCCATGATCAACGACGACAACCTAACTAGGCCTTTCGAGTATGTTTCAGCCGACTTCTTCGCTGTGGCAGGGAAATCCTTCCTCGTCGTAGCAGACCGACTCTCAGGCTGGCCCGTTGTCGTACCCTGCAAAGGGGATACTACCGCTTCAAACACCATCAGGATCTTCTGCCGCTACTTCAGGGAAGTTGGTGTACCCCCCCGCCTACGTACAGATGGAGGCCCACAGTTTACTAGCCGTGAATTCCGGGACTTCATGGAGCGTTGGGGAGTCAATCACTTGGTCTCTTCCCCACACTACCCACAATCCAACGGTCATGCCGAGTCTGCCGTCAAGTCCATCAAACACCTCATACTGAAGACGGCATCAGGCAACATCGACTGTGAAGACTTTGACCATGGACTGTTGGAGCTCCGCAACACCCGAACTTCACAGGCCGCTCCCCGGCACAAATCCTGTATGGCCACCCACTACGGTCTTGTGTCCCTGCTCATCCCCAGTCCTTTGCAGCAGAGTGGCAAGCCAAGGCCGAGGACTGTGACCGCCGTGCAGCTGCCCACACTGCGCTGGTGCAGAGAAACTATGACCAGCACACACGCCCTCTTCCCAGGTTGAGAGTCGGCACCACAGTGCGGATCCAAGACCCGACTTCTCACCGCTGGGACAAGGTTGGGGTCGTCATGGGCTGCGGCAGGTCCAGGGATTATGAGATTCGTCTCCCCAGTGGTAAGATATATTGGCGGAACCGTCGATTCCTCCGCCCAGTGAATTCCCCTGGTGTTGAACCCCTCCCCCATAACCCTGAGATCCCTGTGTCTTGCACGGACCCAGAAAGAGAGTCCTTCACTTCCCCCATGGCCCCACGTAGGTTTGAAAGGCTCCTAGAAAAAGAGTCAGCTCGACAACGTCTTGCGAGCTTGAAGGGGGAGGGAGGTGTTGATATAGGTTAAGTGCACACACAATATATATACAGAGTGTACACATGCCTTAATCATATTGCAACATACACACATGTACTTTCAGGGCAACACTCTCATTGTTTAATATCCCATGGTAATAATACCGTACTCTTTAATGACGGCAGCGTTGCACCAAATATATCCGGCACCGCTGTACATGTTTTCATCAGTAACATCCGGTCGGCACTCAGCATTACATTGCCTCCCAAGCTCTCTGTATCTCTGGCTAATATAGAACCTATAAACTTATCTCTGGACTTTTATTCTACATCCTTGTGCAAGAGAGGATTATCAAGGTTGTTGTAGCTTCACATGATAACCATACAACATACACCTATCCCTACTATTGAAAACTTTCCCACTATCTCTCCCCTTCCATCTCCCTCTACGTCACATCACCTCAACCACCCCACTACTCTCTCCCCCCCTCTCCGTGCTGCCTCGGCCCCACCCACACTCACCTCCACATAGTTCTGTAGTTGCCGTGCATGTTATTTTATTGCTTTTCTGACTGATAAACATTGTTGTTTACATTTGTTATCCTAGCTTGTAGCAGACGACGCACGCGCACCTCTAATCGACCTAGCTTTGTATTTTCTTATTAACTCTAGTAGTTATCGTATTCAGTATCCTACTGTAGCTATATATATCTGTAATTTTAGTTGTTGCTTGCATGATCTTGTACTGTAGTAACCTTTGACTGATAACTTTGTTTATCTAAATATAATCCTGCTTGACTAGCCTACAGTGACACCAGCGCCATCTGTTGATACAGTATATTAACCCCTTGTGTGCAGTTACACTTTATTTTTATATAATCTCTTTGGTGAATTGTATATTTAGTTACATATTCTATTATATATATATATATATATATATTTGTTTTGCTTTTTTAGTTAGGTTATCACCCCTGGTAGCCTACTTCTGCATATTTCATACTTTTTTGTTTTTGGTTATTTTTGTTTTAGGTTAGTCTAGGCTATCATCCCTGGTGGCCTATTTCTGCGTACGGTACTTCAATTTTTAAATTTTCAGTTAGGCTATCACCGCTGGTGGCCTATTTCTGCGTACCGGTATTTCATAATTTTTGTTTTCGGTTAGTCTAGGCTATCATCCCTGGTGGCCTATTTCTGCGTACTTCAATTTTTAAATTTTCAGTTAGGCTATCACCGCTGGTGGCCTATTTCTGCGTACCAGTATTTCATAATTTTTGTTTTCGGTTAGTCTAGGCTATCACCGCTGGTGGCCTATTTCTGCGTACCGGTATTTCATAATTTTTGTTTTCGGTTATTTTTGTTTTCGGTTAGTCTAGGCTATCATCCCTGGTGGCCTATTTCTGCGTACTTCAATTTTTAAATTTTCAGTTAAGCTATCACCGCTGGTGGCCTATTTCTGCCTACCGGTAGTTCATAATTTTTGTTTTCGGTTAGGATAGGCTATAACCCCTGGTGGCCTATTTCTGTTTAAATAAACATAAAATTGTTTTCGGTTCGGCTATCACTGCGTATTCAAATTTAATTTTGTTTTGTTTTAATTTTTGGTTAGGCTATCACCGCTGATAACCTATTTGTGTGTATTTCAACATTTTTGTTTTCGGTTAGGCCTATTTAAGTAAGTGAAGCGACCTGAAGGGAGTGAAGTGTTTTTAAAGTGAGCTTAGTGTTTTTAAAGTGAGTTAAGTGTTTTTAAGTGAGTGAAGTGAACTGAAGAAAGTGATAGTCACCATGCCTCGTGCCTGTACGAACTGCGCCGGTAGGTTTGGTGCTTCCATGTTTGCTCCTGCCGATCCACAAGTCTGCCGACTCTGCCAGCAACGAGAGGATTTGACAGCAAAATTGGATGAAGCCCTCAACAAGATCAACGCCCTCACCAGGAAGCTGGAATCACTCCAAGAGTTTGTAACACTCAACGTTGGAGTATCACTAACGCAAATTGTTTCAACTCCAGCATCCACCACCGCCCCAACGTCATCTGCCAACAATCCAACACCTGCAGTAGACACTGCAGCAGATGATTCTGACGAACCTGAGCCGACATCAAACCAGGACAGCCGCCCTGTTCACCTTAGTCTCTCCCCCACTCCTCGTGCAAGAAGCCTGCTAGCACGAACAGTACCAACCCCTCGCCCCCGTTCTAACCACTCCTCTCCCCGACCTGTACGTAGAGTCCCGCCACCACAGGTTTCCGGATTTACACCAGTGAGGAACGGTGCACGGCCAACGCAGAAAAGGTCTCATCTACCAGTCACAATGTCAAACAGATTTGAGATATTGGTAGAGATGGAAGACGAACCAGAAGAGACCAGGCTCGTTGGGGATTCCATCCTACGAGGACAGGTCGAAGAGTTCTGCGACAGAGTCCCAATTCAACGAAAAAGATTTTGCATCCCAGGAGCTGGACTGGACGACATTGTGGAAGCCTTCGAAGATACCACAAAGGATGCAAATGAAAATACCCTTTTTGTCATCCATGCTGGTTCAAATGACGTCATGCGCACCAGATCCGAAGAGTTGATGGAGAAATATCGCAAGATGATCCAGCACTACAAAAACAAGTCAAGGAATATCATCATCTCAGGCATTCTCCCCAAGATCGACGCACCTGACAAATTCTACGACAAGGCCTTCAGCACAAATAGCCGACTAAAACATTTGTGTCTGAGGGAAGAAGTTGAATTCATCAACCTCTGGGACAATTTCTACAACCAGCCTACTCTGTTCCGCAAGGATGGCACTCATCTAAACCCTGTGGGTTCAGCACGCATGGGTCGTCTCCTACACGAAGCAGTCCGCAGCCATGGATCAAAAAACGCCATCCGAGAAGAAGCAGCAGTGACATAAATCATCCAACGCCAAGAAAAACACAGAGGCAACCGAGGACCACCAGCGATAAGGACCGGAGACAGCGAGGACCGAGGACAGCCATGAACATAAATGTAGATCCGACAAGAACCAAAAATATTATTAAAGCGCGTTCCGTGAGTTCTAAAATAACAAATTTAAAGGTTTTCTATGCAAACGCTCGTAGCATACGCAATAAATTTTCAGATTTAGAGGAGCTAGTGTTTACAGAAAATTATGATGTGATTGGCATAACAGAATCTTGGCTCAATACAGAAGATAGAGACTTTTTAGCAGAGTATTCACTTCCCGGTTATGTAATGTTTGAGAAAAGCCGAATAAATCGAAATGGAGGTGGCGTTTTACTTTATATCAAAGAAAGTCTTAACCCTACCCTCTTGGCAAAACCTCAAATTGTGAACGTCGACGCATCTTTTGTGCTAATAAAGAATAATAAAGGTACCAAAATAATACTTGCATTAATATACAGACCTCCAGCTCAATCAGTGCAAACTGACCGAGAAATTTACGAACAAATTGCAGATGTAAGTAACTCACAAGATACCGTAATTTTTGGTGACTTTAATTTACCTGTGACCAAGTGGGGCGATACTCTTACTTCACACTCCGGACATGACTTGTATACGAACTTGCAAGAGAGTTCGCTTTATCAATTTGTTGGAACGCCGACCCGTGGTAATAACGTTCTTGACATTGTACTTGCAACAAAAGAAGAATTAATAGAGAATTTGAATGTTGGTGATGAATTCAGTAACAGCGACCATCATACGATAACTTTCACTTTAAACTTTACTAGTAACGAACCAAATAGTAGCATCGAAAAAGTCCCTAATTTCAAGAAAGCAAACTTTCCTAAACTTAGAGCTATGTTTAAAGAAACTGACTGGAGCTTTTTAATTCACAATAACGACATAAATACATCTTGGAAGTTATTCGAAGCCACTTACCTAAAAGCAGTGCAAGACTGCATACCATCGAAAACTCGGCGTCCAGGCCATAATAATAAGCCCAAATGGTGGAATAAAGATATTTCAAACTGCCTGCTTGCTAAAAAATTTGCTAATGATAGATTAAAATCCTCACAAAATGACGAAGAACGGCTGAAATTTGTAGAGCTACGACGCAAAGCCAAAAAGTTAATTAAGCAAAGTAAAAAGACCTTAGAGTTACATATTGCGAATCAAAGTAAAACAAACCCGAAAGAATTCTATAGTTATATCAGAAAGAAAAAAGTAGTTACTTCAACTGTTGGACCGTTAGTCGATGAAAATGGAGAATACACCAAAGACGAAGAACAAATGAGTAATGCCCTCAATACCTTCTTTGCATCAGTTTTTACAACAGAAGACCTCAGTGATATCCCTACACCATCGCCGATTCAGATTGATAATTCAGATGTTTTAAGCAATATCACCGTTACAGAGAGAGAAGTATTGAATTGTTTAGATAAACTCAAGGTAAATAAAACGCCTGGACCTGATACAATCTCGCCTAGAGTTCTAAAGGAAGCTAAGGATGAGCTCTCTAAACCACTGACATTACTATTCAATAAATCCTTGCAGTCTGGAACTATGCCCGATCAGTGGAAGCTAGCCAACGTAACACCGATATTCAAAAAAGGCAGCAAATCCCTATCCAGTAACTATCGTCCAATTAGCTTAACCTCAGTTGTATGTAAAATGCTAGAAACGGTCATAAGAGACAGACTCGTAAATCACTTAGAGGAAAATAACATACTTAAAGATACTCAACACGGCTTTCGTAAAAAACGTTCCTGTTTAACAAACCTCTTAGACTTCTTCCACGATATCCTCAACCTCTACGATGAGAGTAAAGCTGTAGATATTATATACCTTGATTTTCAAAAGGCCTTTGACAAAGTTCCCCACAAACGTTTACTGCTAAAACTAAAAGCGCATGGAATACAAGACGGTGTGTTGAAATGGATAGAAAATTGGCTCAGCGACAGAAAGCAAAGAGTAGTCATAAACGGTAAGGCATCAAAATGGACCAATGTAAGTAGCGGGGTACCCCAGGGATCGGTACTAGGACCAATTCTCTTTCTAATTTACATCAACGACATAGATGAGGGTCTCACCTGTACAATCTCAAAATTTGCTGACGATACAAAAATTGCAAATAGCGTACTCTCAAAAGAACAAGTTGACGATATGCAACACAATCTAGATAAATTGTCATGTTGGGCCCAAATTTGGCAAATGAGTTTCAATGCGGATAAATGTAAAGTACTACATATCGGATACCTAAATGAGAAAGCAAACTATTCGATGAATGGCACTCAGCTTAAGAATGTAAACAGAGAAACCGATCTGGGAGTAACAATATCGAGTAACCTAAAACCGAGTCAACAATGTTCAGAAGTTGTTAAGAAGGCAAACAAAATAATTGGCTTTATAGGCAGGTCATTTGAGCATAAATCCAAAGAAGTTATCCTAACCCTTTACAATTCCTTAGTCCGCCCTCTTCTGGAATACTGCGTTCAATCCTGGTGCCCTTATTACCAAAAAGATATAAACAAGCTAGAACGAGTTCAACGTAGAGTTACCAAAATGATACCTAGCCTAAAGAACAAACCATACGAAGAGCGTCTTAGAGAATTAAATCTATTTCCTTTAACCCAGCGCAGATTAAGAGGCGACTTAATTCAAGTGTTCAAAATCATCAAAGGCATCGACAATATGAACTGTAGTAAGTACTTCACTATCGACCAATCTAATTACACGCGGGGAAACGGTTGCAAAATTATTGGTAAATCTTTTAACTCGCACGAATCTAAGAATTTCTTCTTCAATCGAGTTGTCAACTTGTGGAATGGGCTTCCCCGAAACGTTATAGACTGCATCACCGTTGATTCATTTAAACTCCGCCTAGACAAATATCTCGCATCAAACCCGCGACTGACTGCGTTTGTAAATGAATAACTTTATTTTATCCCCCCCTCAGTTACTAACCCATCTGTCCCCTACTAACTTCCTAATCCTGCCACGGACATTAGTTCCAGGGCAGTAATTCCCTTTCCAATGTTCCCTTACCCACTCTAAACCACTGTTTGGACACTTGATCCTCAGTGTTTTGGAGGACAAGCAACCTAGAAGGGTCACTAGATCTGTTGTTGCTTGATTTCCTTTGTACCACTAGCACTCACCCCAATCTTCTCCTTACACCGCGCACCCCACACACTTCCGCCTCGTCCGAGGTTGACCTTCCAACATTTTCCCCTTCACCAACTACTCAACCAACTTCCCCTTCTCTTCCATTTATTCCCACTTCTGCTGACTCACCAACTACTCTACATTCAGAAAACCTCCTCTCACGCCTACCAATGCCAATCATAAAACCCTCTAACTCTACCTCTTCTAAACTTCCCACTACTTCCGTTTCCGACGTACCATTTACCCCTACCCCTCCCTTGCAACGCTCTATAATTAAACCTAAACTCATTCACAAACCTTCCACTTCTACCTCACCTACACTCCCTACTACTTCTAACATCACAACTAAACTTCCTTCTCCCTTAAAATCATGCCATCTCCCCATACCACCAACTTCAACATCTAAACATCCAAAATCAACTCCTTCTCCATCCTTCACGCCCTCTATCTTACAGCCATCATGCAGACGATCTGGCCGCCGTGTCGTCCAAACCAAAAGGTGGTCTCCCAAAAACTTCAACCCCAAACCTCGGAAGAAGACCCCTACCATTGCCAAACCACCACCTGCCTTACCTGACCCACACCACCACGCACCTGTCACTCCAGCCCAAACAGCTACACCAACACCTGTCAACCCGACACCTACAACTTCAACCAGCCCGCCTGCACACCCTTCACCAATCCAACCCTCGACTGCCGACAACATCACACCTCACCCTTATTATCGTATAAATACGATAGGCTATGACTCTTTTGTGATCCCGTATGTCTCTGTGACGTCACGGTCGTTCCCACTGCACGGCGTAGGACGAGTAGATCGTATATTATATGATTGTAAATAAGTTAAGATTGTAAAGGCCTAATATGCTATTAAGCAATATTGCCATAGTCTTATGTAGTATATATGAATTTATCATATATATATATTAATATAATTTATCGTATAGAGCAACCTAGATGTGGTACGATAATTTAGGCTCCTGGCGTTTGCCAAGGCAGCAAGGTGTGCCTCTGAGGAAGACAGCTCAGAGCCTTCACGAACACCAACCAGTTAACATCTAAATTCCGCCTTCAGTTGATCGTGCTATTGTGCCTCTAATCACAATACACTGACAGCAATACAAACAGCTACACCATCACGACGCTCTCATCGACGCCATGACTGACTGACAGATAAGCATAGTATTCATGTCCATTCCCATGTAATCATTTATTCTTTCTTTCACTTGACTCGAGTCTCGGGACCGGTGTCTTGCCTCCCCATTGTCCGCCATATTGGGTAAAACGTTCTCCCTTACCTCATTGCCACATGGAACTATTGGTGAGTTAATATATATAATTTATTATGTGAGACCTTTGGATATAAATTAGCTTGTTTCAGATTGAATTCAATTTAGATATGGATTTTATTTGATTCATTATAGCTTAGAAATATTTAACTTCCATTGATAGTTTACCACATTGGTGCCCAGACCCGGGAATTAGCTACCAGTAAGGGATTTTTAAAGCAATGAGCAAGGGATCGACATATAACAGAATGCAGGAACAACTCTATGATAATCTGGTAGGACTAGCCAAGCAGTGGTTAGAGCCGGAATGCAGGGTCGCATTGTTGCACCTGCCTAAGTCCTGCATCCCACCCATCATCATCCCCCAATAATTTTCTCTTTCATTTCAGACTTCTTGTGACTCATGACCTGACCTAACATTTTTCATGTTCAATATGACCTTTTAATAGGTATTGCTATTTTGGGTACTATTTTTTTTCCATAACATAGAAGTCCGCCGGTCGGCGTCTCTTAACTAGACTACTTTTTTGCCGTTGTTTTTGTAACATTTAGATAAATAGCCTACAGGCTTACATGCAAAATGAGTAAACAGGAAGAGACACCGTCTAGTGGGGTGCTGATCAAGGCCCCTTAAATCAAAGGGCGGGACTTCGGGGAGTATTAACCCTTAAAAAGCGACTCACCACTTAAGTCGAGTTGAAAAAACAGGCAAAAAACGGGTGAAAAAAGGGTGGAAATCGAGTGAAAATGAGTGGGATAGTAATGATCCATACGTCCGATATCTGTGGCCTCCCGGCCCACACTAACTCCAGTTCCCCCACCGCGCGAGAGGATCACAGTGTAACCAATAGTTCGCTAAAAGTGAGCAAGGTAGCAAAATCTGCTAAACTTCCATCTTCGAGGTAACACTGTCAGTGCTCCACGAGTGCTACGTAGCTGTATCTTACGTCATTGTGTAGCGATTTCCTCCTAGTTTTCGGCGCAATACAGTTCCTTTCATACTGATGGTTGATATAGCTGTCAGAATGGCCTGAAAAGGCCCAAAACGGCCACAGAGGGCCCGCTAGACGAGGGTTAAATAGGCTAATTGTAGACGTCAACACTTTCATCACTACTGCTAACCTCGAGGAATTAGAAGCTAGATTAGACAACGTCCAGGCTACCCATGGTCGTATTATGGCTCTGAGTGAGGTGATTGTGGCAGGCATGACAGAGGAGGAAGAGATAGTTACAGAGTGTAATAATCGTGCCCTCTATGATGAACCTGTCTTTAGAGCGAAGCACATATTACAGCGTACTGTCGCAAGTAAGAAGGGAGGCGAGAATGAGGCCCATAGAAGGGCTGACCCAAAACACACTGTACACCTCCCAAAGCTCAATTTGGGGGCAAATTGACTGAGTGGTTAGATTTTTGGGACGTATTTCGGTCTACAGTACATGAATCCTCTTTGGATAATGTCCGCAAGTTTCACTACCTGAAGGGACAAATGGAAGGAGAGGCCTTACATTTGATAGAGGGTTTTGCGGTACTGGGTGATAGTTATCTTGAGGCAGTACAATTATTAAAGTCCACATACGGGAATGAAGAGCAGTTGAAGATGGCCCATGTCGTTGCCTTGTTAAAGCTCGCAGAACCACAGTATAAGGTTGAGGAGTTAGCAAATTTTAGGGCAAATATGGAGTGCCATACTCGATCGCTAGACACCCTAGGGCTCACCACACAGGAAATGATAGTCATTATCTTACGTCAGAAGCTTCCTATGGCAATACTTGATAAGGTTAGATCGTTTGATCTTGGGGAGTTCAAAACTCAGTTCAGTAAAGAAATTAATAATCTACAGTTGAACAAAGGGAGAATGTATGTGTCGGGAGGGAGTGAGAATGTGGAGAAGAGGGGAACTGTTAGCATGACGGTGGGGACTAAAGAAAAGAAAGAGAGTACGTATAAGAAACCTGCTCAGATTCTATGTAAGCTATGTAATAACAAACATAAATGGACTTTCTGTGTAAAATACCCAACAAATGAGACAAAACTAGCACAGGCAAAAAGATTGAAGCTATGTGTAGGTTGTCTAAGTAAAGAACATGGTAAGCAGGGACAATGTACTGCTACATACTTAAGGCCCTGTCGACACTGCAAAGGACATCACTTTGATAAGTTGTGTCCTACAGCAGATAAAGTCAAAGACATCAAACCAGAGGGTACTACAACTGTGACACTAGGTAGCACACAAGACACCACTATATTGCCCACAATACAGATTCCCATGGAAGGTAGCGACAGTAACAAAGTTTGTCGGGTACTTCTAGATCAAGGGTCTCAACGTTCCTTTATAAAGAGGTCTGTCTTAGTGGGACTGAAGCACCGAATCGTAGGGGCTGAGACTCTTCGATTGCAGGGCTTCACAGGGGTTACTGACAAACAAGACTACGAGATAGCGGAGATTTCATATTTCTACCGTAAAAACCGGTACTTATGACATGTATCGTAGTAGACACCCTACCAGAATATGTATCTGTAGGAGTGAAGAAAGTGGAACACGCATTACGTAGCAAAGGGGTTAACTTGTCAGATCCCATGGGAGATCAGAGTGAGGTGCATGTTCTACTTGGTGTGGATCATTATTATGATGTAGTATACCCTGGATTTAAAAAGATGTGTGGTGTCATTTTAATCCCCACTAAATTTGGTTTTTGCATGAGCGGAAAGGTGAATACTACACAGTGAAAGGTCCTGGTCGACACGGTCTCGATATTAAGAGTCAATGTAACCGCGGCAGAGGAGTTGGGAAGGGAGGATTCCCAACCTAGTGACCCTAAAATGGCTGCCGAGTTCGACCTGGAACGACTGTGGAGATTGGAACACATAGGCATTAATCCTATGGAGACTGATTATGACTCGGAAGTTGCGCTGAAAAGGTTTGACGAGTCTGTGAGCTACTGTACCTCAGACAAGCAATATAAAGTTAGTTTACCCTGGAAGAACAGTGAGATAAGCCTGCCTACCAACTATGGTTTGGCATTAGGTCGCTTGCGCGCATTACAGCGTAAATTAACTAATGAACTAAGCACGCGCCAGGCGTATGATGATGTATTTCTGAGTTATGAAGCTAGGGGCTTTATTGAGAGAGTCGATGTCAAGGAACCGATTAATTAAGAAGGGTAGGGTTCACTATCTGGCCCATCATGGGGTGAGAAAAGACAGTGTCACCACACCAATAAGGGTGGTGTATGACTGCTCTGCCCACCAAGGTCAACAACCCAGTCTAAATGACTGCCTGCTGACAGGTCCGTCCATGGTGTCGGACCTGTTCCAACATCTATTGCGGTTTAGGCTGGGGAAGTACGCATATACTAGTGACATCGAGAAAGCATTCTTGATGGTCAAGCTAAAAGAAGAAGATAGAGATGTTACCCGCTTTCTTTGGTTCAGCGACATTAGCGACTCTGAAAGTCCGGTCATAATCTACCGTTTTCGGGTTGTACTCTTTGGGGCAACATGTTCACATTTTTTTGTTAAATGCCACAATCAAAAAACATCTAGCAGATACTCGTGAGGACACAAGTAAACTATCTCACGGATTATATATAGACAATTTGCAGGGTGCTAGCGATAGTCACGATGATTTGCTATATACATACAGGCAAGCACGCAGATTGTTTACAGATGCACATTTATTTCTCCGCGAGTGGGTTACTAATAGTGAAGATCTTCAGAGTTTGATACAGGTGGACGGTACGGCATCTCATAACCAGGAAAAGTCCAGAAATTTGGGGATGATCTGGCAACCTAAACATGATATACTAACTTTTCAAACAAGGTCTTTTGCTCAGCAGACGAGAGCGCACACATAAAGAAGTCTGTTGAGCAAAGTTTCACAATTTTTTTATCCTTTGGGTCTAACATTACCCGTTACCATAAGAGCTAGGATTTTAATGCAGGAAGTTTGGACGCGTAAAATAGGATGGGATGACAGTTTGCCCGAGGACCTGAATGACCAAGGGACATTGTTGTTGAATGAGTATGACATCCTACTAAACCTATACCTCGTAAAGTGGCGGCGTTCGGTGACGTTACGTTACACACGTTTTGCGATGCTAGCGCCACGGCATACGGGGTAGCCATATATGTCGTTACTTCATTTGGGGCACATTTAGTTACCGCCCGGGCTAAAGTAGCCCCGGTTAAAAAGGTAACTATCCCTAAAATGGAATTGACTGCCATGCTGCTATTAGCACGTCTGGTGCAACATGTACGCGCAGCATACGAGAGCGAGTTAAACATTGAAATCGTTCATGTTTGGTGCGATAGTCAGGTTGCACTCAACTGGATACATAGCAAGAAGTCTCTGCCAGTTTATGTGAGAAATAGGGTAGATGAGATTAGGGCCCTATTGCCAGACGTTGCTTATCATTATGTAAATACAAAAGACAACCCTAGTGATCTCATAACTAGGGGTATAACGGCTAGCCAGTTAGTGAAGTCCGAATTGTGGTGTCATGGTCCAAAGTGGCTGCTCCATGAAAGTGAATGGACGATTTGGCATGCTGTTGGTGAGGGACTTTTGCCACTGGAAACAGTGGCAGTTACAGCCCAACCAAATGAGCCACCGGGTCCAATAATAGAGTGGGCAAGATTCGGTGACTATAATAAACTAGTCAGAGTTGTCGCTTGGGTGTTGCGATATGTATCCAATATCAAGCTTAAAGTAACGGGCCAACTCTGCAACAGGGGTCACAATATTGATGCTCGTGAATATAAAGCAGCCGAAGTAACTTTGATCAAGTGGGTTCAATCAGAAACCTTTTCCAATTAATTAGAATCTTTGCAAAGCTCGAATAAGACTATAATGCCTAATCTAGTGCGTCAACTAAGGTTGCACCTAGATAATGACCTCATCAGGTGTGAGGGTCGCCTGAAGTGGTCGGGTGTAACGGACGGCACAAACCGTCCTATACTTATGCCAACAAGACATCACGTTACCGATCTATTGATCATACGTGCACATAGGGAAGTAAAACACTACGGGGTATGTCATATTATATCAAATTTACGTCTCACATGGTGGATACCCAGAGTTCGACAAGTAGCTCGACGCGTAGTAAGAAAATGTGTAATATGCCAGAGACTAAAGGGTAAACCATATGCAACTGGACCAGCTCCACCTCTACCTGAATGCCGTGTAAAGCACATAGAGCCTTTCCAAGCTGTAGGGTTCGATTACACAGGAGCATTGAAGACGAGAGAGCATGAGGTTTATAATTATATTATTGTTTACCTGTGCAACGTCTCATGCGGTACACCTAGAACTATGTGATAATATGTCTAGCGAAGAATTTATGCTGGCGTTTAGACGGTTTTGTGCCCGTCGTTCATTCCCTCAACTCATTCTTAGCGACAATGCTCCCACTTATGTCCAGGCATCAAAATATCTAAAGGATATGAGTAGTGATCCTACTATCATCACTTTTTTGGGAGAGAAGAAGTGCGAATGGAGGTTCATTCCAGTTAAGGCACCTTGGTTTGGTGGAATGTGGGAACGGTGTGTCGGCATAGTGAAGTCAGGACTCAGAGCGGTAGTAGGACGTGCTCTATTAAAGAAGAGTGAGTTGACGACAGTCCTCACAGAGATAGAGGCAGTCGTGAATGATCGCCTACTCACATAATTTTATGTGTACACCGACCTGCAAGAACCACTACCATTAACGCCAGCTCACTTGCCATATGGAAAACCATTGACTGCGTTTCCATCTGATTTCCAATCCATAGCAGATTTAGAGGATCCCTCGTTGTACTCTGAGGTAGCGGTGTCTAAGAGATACCAGTATATATCAAGGATAATAGAAGATTTTAGAAAATGGTGGATTAATGAATATCTGCTAGCATTGAGGGAAAGGAGTGTTACTCCCTCTGGTAGACCAACGGCACCTACTGTTGGTGAAGTAGTTTTAATTAAAGAAGATAGTCCTCGTTTATACTGGAAATTGGGCCGCGTGTTGGAGGTATACAAGGGGGAAGATTCTGTAGAGCGGGTGGCACTGTTGAGGACGGCCACTGGAACTACTGTTCGTCCTATCGCACGTTTGTACGCTTTGGAGCTCAATTCCACTTTACAATCGGAGACTCCACCTGTTATTGCTGGGTCCGAGAATTCTCAAAGTAACGACTCACCTCTTACTGATGGTGATCAATCTCGGACCGGGACGCGTCCCAGACACCCTGCTGCTGGTGCCGTCGACATGTGGCGTCAGAAGATAGCCTCTGGGCAACTTTAAGTTTAAGGTGGGGTTCAGGTATTTTTTTGTGGGGTGAGTGTATCATATAAATACGATAGGCTATGACTCTTTTGTGATCCCGTATGTCTCTGTGACGTCACGGTCGTTCCCACTCCACGGCGTAGGACGAGTAGATCATATATTATATGATTGCAAGTAAGTTAAGATTGTAAAGGCCTAATATGCTATTAAGCAATATTGCCATGGTCTTATGTAGTATATATGAGTTTATCGTATATATTAATATAATTTATCGTATAGAGCAACCTAGATGTGGTACGATAATTTAGGCTCCTGGCGTTTGCCAAGGCAGCAAGGTGTGCCTCTGAGGAAGACAGCTCAGAGCCTTCACGAACACCAACCAGTTAACATCTAAATTCCGCCTTCAGTTGATCGCGCTATTGTGCCTCTAATCACAATACACTGACAGCAATACAAACAGCTACACCATCACGACGCTCTCATCGACGCCATGACTGACTGACAGATAAGCATAGTATTCGTGTCCATTCCCATGTAATCATTTATTCTTTCTTTCACTTGACTCGAGTCTCGGGACCGGTGTCTTGCCTCCCCATTGTCCGCCATATTGGGTAAAACGTTCTCCCTTACCTCATTGCCACGTGGAACTATTGGCGAGTTAATTCCTGGCTAGTATTAACCCTTATAACCTTACCCTATATATATAATTTATTATGTGAGACCATTGGATATCAACTAGCTTGTTTTAGATTTAATTAAATTTAGATATGGATTTTATTTTATTCATTATAGCTTAGAAATATTTAACTTCCATTGATAGTTTACCACACTTATCAACCTTCTCATACCTCATGACTCTGTCCGTACCAAGCTCCTCCCACCTTCACCTGATGTCACGAACAGCTCTAAGTCACCCACATCTCTCATTTTAAGTCCTGACCCAGCTCCAACAATATATATAATGAAGATAAATAGCCTCTCTCTTCACAAGGACCATCAAGACGTCCAAATCCATACCCCGGCTCAACTCATTCACCTCACTCAAACCTCCAGCATTCCTCTCAACCACACTGTGTTTCACGAAGAAGATGTTCCCAATAATATACAAGCCAGAGTATGGTACCGCTTTCTATAAGATATCACCGATCAAGTACCTGCTCCCGTCTCAGGAAGAGAATAAAAACATACAATGCCGTATTGCTACTATGAAATGCAGAACGCGCAAAAACAATTCTCCCCAACTTCAGGCAAAAGGTAAACAGTACCACGGTACTAACGCGGGCCAAAACGCACCGCTACCCAGTCATCACAGCGTCTCCATGCCTGGCCAACATGCGCCGCTCCCTATTCGTCGCGACATCACCCTACCTGAGCCAAACTTAGACTACAGCAAGGAGATGTTTATGGAAATGCGCCACCAACCCCCTCAGTTTCCATATTTCCAACCTGACCATCATTTGCACGACTACAGCAGCTAAGGGAACAAACAAGCAGAATTCTCCTATTCTCCCTCCTCACAAGTCCTCTCCATATCATGCACAAATTACCTGTCTGCAGCCAAAGCAGAAATCCATTTATCATCCAGCCCCCAAGGCATCTCCATACATCAAACCAATATTCACGGACAGAGAATATATACACCATCACAAAGGTATCCTCCAAATAATTTTTAGGAACCTTAATAACTTTATGATAAATCAAAAACCGTATAACTCATGCCTTTCATATTTCTAAAATATGAAAAAACGGAATATCACCTACGCGGGCCAAGAGTTACAGTAGGTAGGCAAAATCGAGATTACTTTCAGGTACCTCTCCCTTCTAGGGCGAACGTGCTTAATAGCTAATACTCGATTCGGAGTATTAGCATTGCCAATTATCCCCTTAAAACGTATAAAAAGACAGTGTTAGTGATCCCGAAGAAGTGCAGTGTGAGAGAGCGAGAGATTGTATCATCTAGTACGAGCATGTGAAGAAGACGTCCCCTGGTGTCAGCAGGATTGGACAACTAACACAGCCACCACGTGTCGCCAGATCCTCTCCCAGGCTACTGTATCTCTACTTGAAACCTTTAAGTGACTCTTGTTTTATAAAGTGTTTATGGTGATTATTAGCAAGGGTAAACAAGATATGTTAGGGTTCATCGTAACGTAATATTAGAGATTGTCGATTCTCTTCTTCTTCTAGCCACCGTCACTCGTTTCTAGAGAACAGAACATACCCCTATATGTGGAATTAATATATATATCATTCTTGGAAGATAGGTTCCTATATTCCAGATAAGAAATATACATATATTTATTCGGGAATATATACATGCAGCTTATACGTACACTCCAGTGAACACTTATTCAGATCTTGTTATATGTAGTATTATTAGCTGGGTACGTGATTGCATATATAAGCTGTTCACAGAGCGTGTTTACGTTTCAGTCTCCTAGTTTGACTATTATAAATATTACGCTTCCTGATTTAAAACTCAGGTTAAGCACTGTTTGAGTTAATGATTAAACTCCTATCGTTCACGTCACGTCGCATTAACTTCTCACCCGGCGAGAATCTCAGTCACGCATACTGACTATAGTATTTATTTACCTTAATATTGAATTCATGCTCATTATTGTGACTCTGTGAGTTATTTGAGATTTATCTCTTTTATACATTGAATTAATGTAAAAGTTATTCACCTATCATTAAATATCCTAATTTCTATAAAACCTCATCACTGCGCTTATGCCTCCGCAGTAACTTTTATTTACCTCTCTCGGCAATATACCTCGCGGTTGCCAGTTTACCATCAGGATACTATTTATTGTTTTGAGACTAACCTCTCTGTGTCTACTTATGTTGTGATTAATATAATAACATTATATGTATTCATGTGTACTATTTTATGATCTTATTTTGTCTATTCATGAAGTCATATTGTTCAGAATTATTTATATGCATCCCATTGTTTATGTACGATTTGATCGTAAAGCTCATCACTATATATGAGACTCGATCCACTTAATATTTAGTCTGTGATTGTACCCTAGCTACTAAGAAGTAAAACGTGAGAACCTCAATTGTGTATCATTGATTATGATTGATGTGTAAATTATAATATTGAAGTGAGTTGTGTACCAGTTGAATATCTACAGTTCCCATCTTTTTCTAAGGTGGAAAAAGGAACTACTATAAAGCACGTTGAATTATAACGTTGCTTAACAGAATTGTTAAAATCTCAGAGACCTTGCTGTCCATTCCGAGGAAATACTCGAAGTGGAAGGAGAGAGACTGTTTAGTGCACTACACTCTTTACAGAGTGTGCAAAATACTAGCTGACCTCGTATTCTGCGTGTCTCCAACGGGAAGAGATCAAGAGCTTTCAACCAGTCTTCATAGCTCATTTTTCTAAGCATGGAATAAGCTTTGTAGCCCTAGCTTGTACTCTTTCCAGTCGCTCTATATCTTTCCTGAGTGCTGGAGACCAGAATTAAAAAGCATACTCCAGGAGAGGCCGTATCAGTGCGTCGTAATATGTGAGGACTATTTCCTTATTTCTATACTTAAATTGCCTCTTAACCCGTAAACGGCGGCAAAGCTCATAAGAGGTTTTACTGGGCGACGGCGGCAAAGCTCTTAAGAGGGAGGCCTAAAAAAAAACATTTAAACGGCCCCAGTAGCACTAAACAATTTTTTTTTTTTTTCCTATACCTCATATCACTCCTCCATATCCCCTCCTTCCCCCCTTTCCCCTCCCCCTTCAATTATCACCTATTTTCCCTGTTATTCCCTAATTCGTTGGTATATTTTTGTGCTAACATTAGCAAAATGTGTGGAGGATGTGCTTACGTGCCTAGCGAGTGTGTTATACAATCGAGTGTGTGAATGAGTAGGCTCAGTGTGGCTTGAGGCCTCGTGGAGGGAGGGGTTGCCTCAATTTTCTCCATAATTCATGAATGGGCTGGTCCATCTATATTCCCGATTTTGACCAGAAAAATTATATTTTCACTTGTTTTATTGTTGTTACAGGTTACTATCTTCATAGTGAAGGTAAAATAGGCTCATATGAATAAGTAATAACGATATTAATCGTAAAATGACGATTATAGGCCTGAATGGAGCCTATATGCTCGCCCATGAGGACCGTGTTCAATACCCCCTCCCTCGCCGTTTATAGGTTAATATAGCCCAATAATCTCTGAGCTTTCTTCTCTACTTCAATGCACTGCTTGGAAAACTTTAGTTCACTGCTAATCAGAACACCCAAATCGTTTTCCTAGTCAGTCACTTCCAGAGGCATTAATAATAGTGAATGGCCTGAATTGGGGTTTGCTTGGCCGATATGCATCACCTTGCACTTTTCCAAGTTTAGAGTCATTTGCCATGTCTCCGACCATTCACCCAGTCTGTTGAGGTCCATCCTGAGCTGTCTTTCACATTCATTCCAAGCTTTATGTCATCTGCAAACTAAGAGATCACACTCAACAGACCAATATCGATGTCATTGACATATATGATAAACAGTAGTGGGCCAAGGACAGATCCCTGTGGAACTCCAGAAGTGACTGAAGTCCACTCAGAAGAAACACCATTGATGTACACTTGTTATCTATGTGTTAACCAACTTTCTATCCAATTTGTAACCTCTGTATTGATACCGAACGCACTCACTTTTGACATTAGCCTGCAATGAGACACTTTGTCAAAAGCTTTTTGAAAATCTAAGTAAAGGATGTCTATGGCTCTACTTTTGTCATACTCACTCAGCATTTCATGGAAAAATTCCAGCAAATTGATAAGACATGATCGGTGTCGCCTGAATCCATGTTGTGAATCTGAAATTAAATTGTGGATTTCTAGTTAGTCAACTATCTTGTCTACTAGTATCCCTTCTATGAGTTTTACTATGATAGAAGTCAAGCTAATTGGTTGATAATTCTTGGGACACTTGTGATCACCTTTCTTAAAGATTTGGGTCACATTGGCCAGTTTCCAGGCTTCAGGGACTATTCCATTTTCTAGTGATTTATTAAAGATATCTGCTAAGAAAGGTGCGATTTCATCTCGCACTTCATGTACAACTCGAGGAAGAATGCCATGTGGGCCGGATGACTTAAACCTAATTAACTTATCTATTCATTTTGCTACAGCCTCTGGGGTACATCTGATTCTGCTAAGAACTTTACCCTCATGCACTAATCCTGGACTTGGCATGTCACTGATATTTTCCCTTGTGAATACTGAAGCAAAATAGTTGTTTAGTGTCAGGGGTTGTAGTTGGCCTGTTGAATCCTTTAGAGGTCCAATGCTACTTTTGAATGGCTTCCTACTGTTCACATAGCTGAAAAACTCTTTAGGACTATCTTTGCAGAGGACTGCAACTCTGAATTCTTCATTCCGCTTTGCTTCCTTTATAAGAGATTTCACTCTTCTACACATATTTTTGAAGGACTCTAAATCTCTTTGGTCTTGACTTCTTTTGGCCTTTCTGTATGCAACCTTTCTCTTTCTAATTGCTGAAGCTATGTCACTTGTGAACTCTTTTGGTTGGGTTGAGCCTAATTTGGTAAGATTAGTAGTAACGAATGCAGCTTGTCGAGCCCTAAACTGCTCTTTGAATGA
>JBAKBP010017308.1:0-49237 GCA_037953745.1 Lithodes maja
CTCAACCTCTACGATGAGAGTAAAGCTGTAGATATTATATACCTTGATTTTCAAAAGGCCTCTGACAAAGTTCCCCACAAACGTTTACTGCTAAAACTAAAAGCGCATGGAATACAAGACGGTGTGTTGAAATGGATAGAAATTGGCTCAGCGACAGAAAGCAAAGAGTAGTCATAAACGGTAAGGCATCTAAATGGACCAATGTAAGTAGCGGGGTACCCCAGGGATCGGTACTAGGACCAATTCTCTTTCTAATTTACATCAACGACATAGATGAGGGTCTCACCTGTACAATCTCAAAATTTGCTGACGATACAAAAATTGCAAATAGCGTACTCTCAAAAGAACAAGTTGACGATATGCAACACAATCTAGATAAATTGTCATGTTGGGCCCAAATTTGGCAAATGAGTTTCAATGCGGATAAATGTAAAGTACTACATATCGGATACCTAAATGAGAAAGCAAACTATTCGATGAATGGCACTCAGCTTAAGAATGTAAACAGAGAAACCGATCTGGGAGTAACAATATCGAGTAAACAATGTTCAGAAGTTGTTAAGAAGGCAAACAAAATAATTGGCTTTATAGGCAGGTCATTTGAGCATAAATCCAAAGAAGTTATCCTAACCCTTTCCAATTCCTTAGTCCGCCCTCTTCTGGAATACTGCGTTCAATCCTGGTGCCCTTATTACCAAAAAGATATAAACAAGCTATAACGAGTTCAGCGTAGAGTTACCAAAATGATACCTAGCCTAAAGAACAAACCATACGAAGAGCGTCTTAGAGAATTAAATCTATTTCCTTTAACCCAGCGCAGATTAAGAGGTGACTTAATTCAAGTGTTCAAAATCATCAAAGGCATCGACAATATGAACTGTAGTAAGTACTTCACTATCGACCAATCTAATTACACGCGGGGAAACGGTTGCAAAATTATTGGTAAATCTTACGGTTGCAAAATTATTGGTAAATCTTTTAACTCACACGAATCTAAGAATTTCTTCTTCAATCGAGTTGTCAACTTGTGGAATGGGCTTCCCCGAAACGTTATAGACTGCATTACCGTTGATTCATTTAAACTCCGCCTAGACAAATATCTCGCATCAAACCCGCGACTGACTGCGTTTGTAAATGAATAACTTTATTATATTCCCCCCTCAGTTACTAACCAATCTGTCCCCTACTAACTTCCTAATCCTGCCACGGACATTAGTTTCAGGGCAGTAATTCCCTTTCCAATGTTCCCTTACCCACTCTAACCCACTGTTTGGACACTTGATCCTCAGTGTTTTGGAGGACAAGCAACCTAGAAGGGTCACTAGATCTGTTGTTGCTTGATTTCCTTTGTACTCCCGCTCGCCTTCCCATCATTCAACTACTTAACACAATACTTTCAATTGACTAAATAAAATAGAAAGGATTGTGACAGACGAAAACAAAGAACAGTTCTGAACTGTCTGCAACACAAGCTTTCTCGAGAAGGAAAGTACACAATGATAGGTAGCTACATTCTCTGCCCTGGCGAGTCCTAGCGAGTAAGCCATGCGGTTCTGGGGGAAGCGGTGAGCGTCACACCCCACCCAAGATTTTTAAGAGGCTCCAACTAGGAGCTCTAAATCTGACACGCAGAACCCATACAAAATTCGCCACTCCTAGTCACCCAGCGACAATGAAATGTAAAGCACAGTTCTTTTCAAAATAACACATTATAAAAATGAACAACCCCTCCCAACACAATAGATTAAATTACATAGTTATGCTCATAAGAGCGAGCTTCACTAGCCCAGCCTTCTGAGAGGAGTACAACTCAGAATTTCTGCTATAACATACTTAAACAAAATTTAACTATCAAAGAAAAGAGTTTTATAGGATTTTTATATTTTTAATATGTTATGGCGGCTGCACTGCAGGGGCAGCCTAGTTTTTTCTTCTATACCAACACAGCAACTCCTACTTTACGACCCAATACGCTGGGCTACCCACGCGAGCCAACAAGCACCAGACGTAAACATACTAATCAAACCAAAGTAGGAGGCTACCCTTGTGATGATCTACCCCGGGTCTTCCACCCTCGATAAGCAATCTGCAATCACATTCTCAGAACCGGCAATATGGCGTATGTCTAGGTTGTATTCCTGCAACATTAATGACCACCTGGTCAGCCTCATATTCCGGTTATGGAATTGATTCAGGAACTTGAGGTGGTGATGGTCGGTGTAGATCACCACAACTGGTCCATAGGCTGGAACATACACCTCAAAGTGCCTGAGCGCTAGCACAATCGCCAGCAGTTCCTTCTCAACTACTGAATAGTTCTTCTGCGCTGAGTTGAACTTTTTTGAGAAGAAACTGACTGGGTGCTCCAGCCCATCTTCATCTGATTGCATCAGAACGGCACCAGCCCCCACACCACTGGCATCAGTTGCCAGCTGGAATGGTCGGCTAAAGTTCGGGGCCCTGAGGATTGGGTGAGTACACAACAGGTGTTTTACTAGCAAAAAAGCCCTCTCACACTCAGGCACCCACTTAAACTTTCTATCTTTGGCCAATAGGTCCGTCAGAGGAGCCAGCACAGTAGAATAGCCCTTCATAAAGCGGCGGTAGTAACCAATCATGCCCAAAAACCTCATGATCTGCTTCTTGGTAGACGGCCTGGGGAAGTGGTTAATAGCCAATATCTTGTTCTGTGGGGGCACACCTGGCCCAAACCCACCATGAACCCCAGATACTGCACAGTAGCCCGCACAAAATCACACTTTCCCAGGTTGACCACCAAGTTTGCCTCGCTTAATTTCTTAAATAGGGATTCTACATGTTCACAGTGGCTCTTGAAATCGTCATCGTAGATAATGACGTCGTCCAGGTACACGGTACAGTTCGGAATGTCAGCCACTAACTCGTTCATCAAGCTTTGGAAGGTCGCTGGTGCGTTCTTTAGACCGTACGGCATGACATTACAACGATATGTAGCACCATCCACCACAAAACCACACACCTCTTTCGCCCGTTCAGACAAAGGCACCTGCCAGTAACCTTTTACCAGGTCCACCTTGGTCAAGAACTTGGCCCTGCCAATCTTGTCTACACAGTCATCGACCCGGGGAAGAGGATATGGGTTGGTGGGAGTCAAGCCGTTTAGCCTGCGATAATCAACACAGAAGCGCACCTTTCCATCCGGCTTAGGTTGCAGCGTTATGGGAGATGTCCACTTTACTGCCCCCTTCTCGATCAGTCCCTGTTGCAACATATACTCCAACTCCGCCCGGAGGCCCGGAAGTTTAATAGGGGGCACCCTATAGGGCACTGATTTGAAGGGTGGGTGGTCTCCGACGTCAACGTCGTGCACCTCATGAGTAGTGAGGCCTGGGTGTTCCGCAAATACAGTAGGGTATAAACAGAATAGGCGCTCGACAGCCACACGCTGTTCCTCAGGTAGGTGTTGCAAAGCCTCATGAGCCGCCTGTCTCGTGTTTCCCACCCACTGATCTGCAGAAACATGATAATCCCAGATGTCATCCACCTGCGCATGACTGTCCCGTTCTCCTTCTCCACCTTGACTGCTGAAAGTCATCACGGGGACAGTGAGAGGCTCAGGTGGGCGCCTCACATACTCCTTCATCAGGTTGACATGACATAACTGATTCCTCTTACGCCTGTCTGGAGTGGCCACCAGGTAATCTAAGTCCGAGAGCTTCTCTGCTACCCTATAAGGACCAGCGTACTTTGCGGATAAGGGGTGACCTACAAGAGGGAGTAGTATCAACACCTCCTGACCCACGTGAAACTCCCTGAGTTTCACCTTGTGGTCGTACCTGTCCTTCATGAGGGCCTGAGAGCCTACCAGATTGCGGCCAGCCAACTCCAGACTACGCAACATTCGTTCCCTACTCTCAAGTTTTACAGCACCGTCACTACACTTTAGAACCTCCGGGTCTTCTAGCTGCAATTTGCGAATATCTGAGGGAGCTAGCCTGTCTAAGTGTTTGCGAAACAACTCATGCCCTCCCCCAACATCGAACTTTGCATCCCGTTGCCCTCTCCGTGTATACCGTTGCTGCCTCTAAGTCTCTTTAAGCCCTGCCTCTACACTCTCAGTGACAGGTGGTGGTGCTTCTCCAGACTCTAATAACGGTGCTAATACTGAGTCCCCGAGAAGCGCTGCTGGTACTAGACTCTCCACCGTATCAGCTTTCAGCACCATCTCGTGACCGTTCCTCCGCTAATTTGAAGACTGTTGGTTAGGCTGTGACTCCCTGGATGCGAGAGATCTGGTTACAACACACGCCATTGGTTGCACCTGACACTTCTCAACCCACTCCTGTTCCTCCCTACTCACGTCGGCCGGCTCCTCGGCAACGACTAAGGGTGAAACCTTAGAAGCAGGCACCGCAAAGTCATTGCCGAGAAGGAGGTCGACGCCCCCAACAGGCAATTTCTCCACGATTCCCACATCCAGTTCGCGAGTCACACCGTCAACTTCAAGCTCCATTCTAACAAGCGGGTATGACCTAGTTGCATTAACTCCCTGCATCACAACTACCCACGCCGCGTTTATGGGTCTTCCAGTGAAATTCTTCAAGAGTGTCTGAGAGGCACCTGTGTCACGCAAAAGCTGTACCCTGTGCTTCTTGCCCCCCCCCACTTCACGCAGCCATGCCCTCTATGGTCGCAAAAGGCATCGCGGACAGGATTCGAGCCTTCCGGATCCTTCTTCACTGGCAGTGCTCCATCCTCTGATCTTATGCCTCCAGCAAACACAGAAGACTTCTGGAACACCCCAATGCTGCGAGCCAATGACACAGCCACTGTGGGAGGTCTGCTCGGACAAGCTTTTGCCATGTGCCCCTCTTTGTGACAGTGATAACACTCAAATTTCCCCTTGGACTTATACTGAGGTGTAAAAGTCCCCTGACCCTTCTTAAACAGGGCGGTGCTAGGTTTGTGATCAGTCTTGGTGTCATTGCTTTTAAATTTATGTGTGTCCATATTCCGGGGAGGGGGAGGGTAACGCTCCTTAACGCCTACATCGTTTCTCTGTGCAGAGCCGCACCCCCGAATTAGTGACAACCGACGATCAGCCATCTCTGCTGCTTCTACGAGAGTTCTTGGGTTCTTCTCTTTAAGGTTTAAAGTCAAGTCGCCGCCCGTACACTTATAAAACTGCTCTAGAAGCATCAACTGTTTCATCTCATCAAACGTAGTTGTCTTCTCTGATCTGAGCCAGTTTCCCATAGCGTCGGACAGGTCCCGGGCGTGCTCCAAGAAGGTACTGTCTCGCCCCTTAGTCACACCCCGGAACTTTAACCTATATGTCTCGGGTTGTAGCTCGTATGCCCGCAGGACAGCCTCCTTGAGCTCCTCATAAACAACGCAGGACTCCAAAGGCAGTGCATCGTAAGCCTTGAGCCCCTTACCTACGAGTCTAGAGGACACAAGGGCTGCCCACTTAACTTCAGGCCACTGATGCTCCCGGCACTTCTTCTCAAATCTATTGAAAAACTCTGTGACACCAGACTCGTCAAATACAGGGACCATTTTGAGAAGGTGCGACAGAGACTGATAATGCGCACGGTTTCCAGTACCGAGTCGCTGTCCCGTCATCTCAACACGAGACTTCTCTAAATCCATGTCGGCACAGTATCTTGTAGATTCTAGTTCAGTCCTAAGCTCAGCTTCCCTCGTCTGTTGCTGCATCCTAGCCAGCTCTTTTCTCTCTTCTATCTTAGCTAGCTCTTTTCTCTCTTCTATCTTGGCTAGCTCTGTCTGCTGTTGACTCTGTGTTGCATCTTTGCCATCTCGAGCTATAAGAGCATCTCCGGGGTCAAACCTTGAGGAGGAGGAGGAGATGCAATGATGTTAGAAATACCCGGTGATCCCCCCCAGGGGCAAACCACCCTGCCAGTCACTACCCACCTGCGGAAGCGTGCTCAGGGTCGGTACTCCAATAGGAGGATTGGGAGTCGAGTGAAGGGGAGGCTCGGCCAAAGGGCTCTGAGCACTCACCCTACCTCGTACGCCAGTCACCCCACCCAGCACACACGTCATCAGGTCATCCTTGGTCATGCCACTAGTACATACATGACCGATAGCTGCGGCTAAGCACTGGAGACCGTACCGATTCACACCCACCAACCGGTCGGAAGTAACAGGCCATTGTAAAAAATTCCTTGCATCCTCCTCACTGTTCACCAAGTTAACAACCTGCCCTTGCTGCTGCTCCTCAGCTTCTACATCACGTACTGTGTCTTCATCCTGCACTGATCCGCTATAAGACATGATGCTCACTGAAGATTTTTCACTTTGATACACAAAAAAGAAGTACCCCAAACTCTTATACCACAATATTCACAATAAAAAATTCTCGGAGACCGCTTAAGTGCTATATTACTTTGCTAAAAAAAATAATTCTTGCATGTCCTCAAAAAATATTCCACAAAATCAACAAATGTTCACTGCCTAAACTGTGAGAAAAATCTGCACAATAACCTGCAATTATATGTCAGTTCACCAAATCCTGAGCTAGGTCGCCATTTGTTACGATCGGGTCTCGTATAAATCAGTGGCTCTTATACATTGGACTAGACTGGCATAAATGCAACAACGGAAACGCTAGATCCATCCCCTGATATATAATCCCGTCGAACAAAGAACACATATACCCTCCAGAGTTATAATATCTGCGATAGCGGGGTATCTTAACTCTCAGTATCTATGTGCTTCTACTATAGGCTGATGTTCTCTGAAACAGCCTATTACCTATAACATATGGTTGCTTAGTTATGGTACACAAGGAAAAGATAGTTAACTTAATTAAATCACAAGAGTGATCTAATGCAAACAAGAAGAAGGTTTACTTAATGTTACTTTAATCAATAATATTTGTCACTCCTTTATGAAAGAAAGTGTTGTAAAGTCCTCAAGCACCAAACAAGGAATCTTCTGAATAATGTCGGATGCTACTAAGAAGAACGTATCGGAAATGTAACCACAAAATAGCAGGAGGCAGGACAATGCACGTGTAGGCTAAATACACCAAAAAGGCTGGACCTATAATGTTATTGGACACAAGAATATTATAAGCGGTGCAACAGTAATAATGCTCGCCACGAAAAAGTAGTACTCCTATTAACAAAACCGGTCTATGCTGGTTGTGTCTCTCTACAGCAACCTAGACCTCAAAATGCTTGTGTAGAAATAATGGGTATGCATAACAGAGTATATGATCTAATCCAGCTAATATCTACCCGGGTTAATAAAGTCTAGCTGGGATGCGCAAAGGTACAGAATTCTGGTGGAGCCAGGCAGCTCCTAGCCTAGTGTGGACCTTGGGTCTGTGTGGCCTGATTACGTTAATATGAAGGGGGGCTCTCTTGAGGATTCTCGATCACAAGTATCGAGTATCCTCCTGGCGACCCTCAAAAGTAAAAGCAAATAGAGTTAGAAAAGTGTTGGGTGGATTAGGCAAGCAGCCCTCACGCACTACACAGTCTAAACTCCAAGGTACACAGACAAAAGATCCACCCAGGTAACCCACAGAATCCGTAGTGTCGTGCAGCTCAAAAGTAGCCTACACACAGTGAAAACAGCAAGGTACCTGATCCCTAGTCTAGCATTATTTAACCCTTAGTCTGGGATCCAAGGCCGCAAAACAGCACTTTGATATGACACCCCTGCTGTAAAAATTTTGACCCTTGGAACATGATAAGGGAAGTGTTGGACATCTGAAAATTGAATTTGGACACTTGGTTCGGATTGCGCAACGTGAGGACACTCAATTTTACGAAGTTAAGACAGGAATTTTAAAAGCGAAAATTTTTGAGGTTGAGGAAATTCAATGCATCATATCTCCTTACTGTGACACTTTATTGCAACAAATGACCACTCATTTTTTTCGTCATGATGTCAGCTACAGAATGATAGGTAAATAATATTGATTGGGTGAACTAGAAGGTTACCAAAGGTCAAAAGATCTCGAAAATCATGTCTCACCTAAAATTTTGTATTTTTATCAAAGAAATGGGTTTAAGAATATATTCTAGTATGATTTATGAAGAAATTATAGTTCTACCCAACTGTTTACACCTTTATAATGTTTTATGTGAGTGGGATATGCTTGTGGAGTAGGAATATAAGGCAGCACTATGCATTTATTTGTATAATCCAATTTGAAGAAATTACTAACGATACACTTTTCTTGTCCGACAGGTGATACTGCTGCTTCCTTGACATCCACGATGGATCCTGTGATAACAACAAAGCGCAAGCAGCCCTGTTCAACAATAACTGATTATTCCAGGTGTTTGATATGCCAAAGTACTACTGATGAGCTTGGACGTATGTGTAAATTAACAAGCAGGGGTTTCAATACATTCAAAGATGCAGTAGAAACAAGAAGAGATCATGTGTATTACAGACTTTGGAATGACCTACAAAATGCTGATGAGTTCTTAGAAGGCAACCTATGTGTCATGTGAACTGTCGAAGTGATTATACACATAAGAAAAATGTACAGGCAAAACGGTTGAAAACAGAAAATGAAATGACTGGAGAAACATCTAGCACATCGGGTCGAACCAGTAGAACAGGAATTATTGATTATAAGCTTGTGTGTTTCTTGTGTGAAAAAGAACGTGATGGAAAAGGTGATAGGCTGCTGACTGCAGTTGCTAGCTATGAAAGACAGGCATCAATTCACAAGAAAGCTAAGGAACTAAATGACGAAACTGTGTTACTGAAAATTCAAGGGCATGGAGATACATGCTTAGATCTAATTGCCAATGACTTTAGCTATCATCTCAGATGCATGAACAGGTTTATGGCTGCTCGTGGCAAACCTAACACTGACAGTGGCAGTTCATCAGTCATGACCGAGTATGATTCAGCATTTTTAGCGCTTGTGTCGGAGATTTCCCATGGACTTTTGAATGACAAACATGCCTACTCCATTGATCAGATTTTAAAAAGGTACAATGAACTGTTGTCTCAGTATGACATTGCTACAAAGTCTGGCTATAGAAAAGACAGACTGATAAAACGGTTGACAAAACACTTTGGCAGTAGCATTCAGTTTGTCTCTTTAAAGGGTGCATCATGTTTAATGTGTCCATCTTCATTGACTGTGAAGGAGTTGTGTGATCAAGTTGTGGGTCTGAAATCTGAATTAGAGTAATATCAGGTATATAGTGATGATGATGTTGATGATGATCCTAATCCAATGAAAAATGTTGACATTAGCTCATACCCTTTGGCAAAGCATCTAAGAACAGAGGTAAAAGCAGCTGCAAAAAGAATGCATATTGATGTAGACAATGAATTCAGTATTTCGTATGATACTGCCTCAAGACAAATTCCTGTTGAATTGTACAATCATCTAGCATGGTTAATTACTGAAAGTGATGAAAACAAAGGTGACAATGAGAAAGTTCATCTTAGTGAAAATGACAAAGAAACTGTTCTTAACTTATCTCAAGATATTATTAATTACATTTGTAAACAGCCTACACCTAAGCAGGTAGGATTGGCAATGTATGTTCTAAAAGAAACTCACAGCAAAAATAGTGTTACCATGTTAAACAGATTTGGAAATAGCATTAGCTATGCCAGTGCTCAACGTTACTTAACAACGATTGCGAGTGAAGTAACTGAACAGGAAAGAAAAGAAGGTATCTTTATTCCATCCAACATTATACACAGACATTTTGCTCAATATGCCTTTGATAACCTTAACTTTCACTCTGAAACTGATGATGGTAGTCTGGATGCAACTACTAATATTATATATCAATATACAAAGCAGGAGAATATAATTGGGGCTGGGAAAGTACCTCTACATAAGACAAGACAGTTAACAGTCAATAAACCCGAGGCGTTTGTCCCTGTTAGCAGCAACCTTACCCTGAAGGACAGAAAAGAGGCAAGATCGTTATGTGGAATAGAACTCATTTCTGATGCCACTGTAGCTAGTAACACTCTGATTGATGACAATATTGTATGGTTCCTTTTACGGATGTTTCCCACTCAAATGATGACATGTAGAAATGATAGCACTTCATGTACTCCAACTTGGAATACCTTTTTTGAAGTGTATGATGGACAACAGGCACATAAAACAAGTATTGGCTATGGACCACTGTATCCTCAAACTCCAACAAACCCAGATGTTGTCCAGACCTCCCTGGATTATTTCATCTCCCTTAATCTGAAACTGGGACAATCAAAAACTGTTATCACATGTGACCAGGCAATATATGACATTGTAAAAGGCCTGTTGAACAAAAATCCTCTCAAGTATAAAGATGTCATAGTACGATTGGGTGGATTCCACATTGCAATGAATTTTATGGGATCCATCGGGTTCTTTATGAGGGAAAGTGGCATTGAAGACATACTAGCTGTGAGTAATATATGTGGTAGAGGAACAGCTAATAAGGTGATGGCAGGGAAGGACTACTACGAAATGGTTCGTTATCATTCCCTACTCTGTGAGGCGTTCGTTATGCTGAAGTGGGAGGCCTTTGAGCAGTGGTTGTTGCACAATGATGAAGCTGAAGCTCTTGGATTTCTATCTTCACTGTTGGAAAAACTTAGGACAGCTTCTGAAACAAAAGACACTGAGAGAATCGTTGCATTTGTTGGTGATGTGATGAAACAATTAGGATTGCTTGAATCACAGTGGAAAGACTTTGAGAACACATTGGGAGTAACAGCTCAGTTATGGGGAATGTATATTGACATGGTGCTCATTTTGAAGCGCTACATCCATGCTGAAAGAGCTGGTATTTGGAAGCAACACCTGCTGGAGGTGCAGAACATGCTACCGTACACTGTTTCCTCTGGACATACTAAGTACATGTCATGTCTCCCAATCTATTTAAATGAAATGAAAAACCTACCCAACACTGCACCAGAGATACAAAGAGAATTTGAAGCAGGCAATTTTACTGTCCACCAGACAGAAGGTGTGTTCAATGGTGTATGGACAGATCTTGCATTGGAACAAACATACAATAATGAGGGAAAGACTCGCTTATTCAAAGGTATTACTCATGCTGAGGCTGCTCGAGAAAAGTACATAAAAACATTACCATTCTTGACATCTGTCTCTGAGAATGTCAAGAAGATGGTGCACATGGAATCCCCTCACCCAGATCACCATGAAAAGAGGAGTAAAGATGATATAGAAAGGGTTCTGGAAATCAGAAACACTGTAGCAGAAACTATGAGGAATCCGTTTGTTGCAACCCTTGGGACGGATAAGCTGATAAACATTGCAACAGGAGAGACGCTTGAATCTACACAACTAGTCAAAGCTAGAACGATTGGGCTAGAATCAATCGGAGATGCCAGCACCACCAATGCTGCTAAAATTGTTACCCCAAAGATAATGACATTTGCCAGTCAACAGAAACAAGGCAAAGGAAAGCGACATTGTATGAAGAAGTTAATCAATGTGGAAAACACTGTTACAAGAGCCCTTTGTTTTACACAAGAATTAAGTGATGAGGCAAAGATTGAAGCCTTTAGTTATGAATGGAATGACTATCCCCCATCATTATTTGAGCCAAACAGTACTGCATCTGAGGGATATACCATGCGCAAAGGAACTAAATATGATTTTATTGAAACACTTCAAAAAGAGGTAGCTGATTCATGGAAACCAATGACAGAAATTTCTCAATCTGATTCTAAATCAGTGTATGTTATTGACGCCATGGCATTTATACAACGCTATCGGACACTGGCATCAGAGAGTTTTGGTCAGCTTCAGGAGAGGTACTTGCAGAAGATTCTGGCCATGAAACCAATCGGTTGCTCAGAGGTTCACTTTGTTGGTGACAGGTATGACTTTGGTGAAATGAGCTTAAAGGATGGTGAACGACAGAGGCGGGTGAAGGGAGTTTTGACACCAGAGTATATCCCTGATCATAACATGAAAATACCAGAGTGGAAAGGATTTCTTTCAAACCCACAGAACAAGGCAAACCTACTTTCATATATTTCATCCTCTTGGACCCAGCCATCCTCAGTTCCTGACGGGATTACCCTGATAATAGGAGTTGGTACTAAGGGAATTCGTGTGACCAGTTGCGGTACAACTGTGTTACAGGAACTGTGTTGCCACAATCATGAAGAAGCTGATACCAGGATCTTTTCACATATTGCAAGCTGTCAGAAGAGTAGTGTGTTTATTGTTCATGCAGCTGATACAGATATCATTATGCTTTCTATGTATCATTATCCTCGACTTCCACATGTTGCTAAACTGTGGGTTGAAAAGAACTACATCTTCTTTCCCATTCATGATTTAGTTGATAAACTAGCTAGTACAGTAGAAAAAGATGCACTTGAACTCACAGACACTCTGCTTATTTAATATGTTTTATCAGGCTGTGATTCAGTAAGCTTCCCATTTGGACGAGGGAAAAAAAAGAGCGGCAAAAGTAGCAATGCAGCACATAGGTAAACTGACAATGCTGACTAGCTTCTCACATACTAATGTAGGCCTAAGTGACAAGTTGTTTGATGAGGCACGGGACTTTTGGTGTGATTTGTACGGCAAGCCAGGATATTCATCATTGGATAGGTTACGTGCCCATATATTTGCCTCTAGCAAACAGGATCTCCGCTCTCTTCCTCCAACTGAAGACTCCTTTCATTTTCATGTCCTTAGGAGTCTTTGCCAGATTAGCCTGTACAAACAGGCTAATGTGTGTAATCCAACTCTTCTTGCACCTGAACAGTATGGCAGGTATTTGGACAGTAATGGCAGATTGTTCCCAGCTATGAAGCGCAAAGTTAGTAAACCTGCAACAGCAAAACTAACATTCTGCAAGTGTAGGAAAGGCTGCATTAAAAACTGTCCATGTGCTAAGGCTAGACTGGAGTGCATTATTGCATGCACTTGCAATGGGACTTCCCCAAAATGTGGGCGGCTAACTGAAGATAACGGCGATAGCGATTAGTGCAAAATATAGGTTTAACTGTTAGGTTTGCTACATTTATTATCTTTAGCACATAATGTCTGTTTTACAATAATTTCATATGTATTAATGAAGAATAAAAAGCCTTATTTTACCACTTATTGACATTTCATCAATAATTTTCAATGTGTAAATAGGACTGTATACTTTAAAGAATATGTCACTGTCACTAATTCACATTTGTTTTCATTACATCTCTAAGCAGCAGGCAAAAGTGATGCCTTTTACTTTTAGTTTATTAGTATTTTCTTTTCTAAAATACATCAGTAGGACATACAAGGTTTAATGAAAGTGTTTTTCTAAATTACAATTGAGAAAAATGTATTATACAGATGCTTTGTAAAAAATATATACCAGTTTTGGGGTGAGACATGATTTTCTTGACCTTTTGACCTCTGGTGACCTTGTAGTTCAACCAATCAATATTATTTACCTATCATTCTGTAGCTGGCATCATGACGAAAAAAATGAGTGGTCATTTGTTGCAATAAAGTGTCACAGTAAGGAGATATGATGCATTGAATTTCCTCAACCTCAAAATTTTCCGCTTTTAAAATTCCTGTCTTAACTTCGTAAAATTGAGTGTCCTCACGTTGCGCAATCCTAACCAAGTGTCCAAATTCACTTTTCAGATGTCCAACACTTCCCTTATCATGTTCCAAGGGTCAAAAATTTTACAGCAGGGGTGTCATAATAAAATGCCTTTTTTTGCACTTTTTGGGGTGTGGATCCCAGACTACCTGTAGAAACATTAGTGATTGATGGAGACAGTCCTAGCAATACAATCTCCCAAAAAGACAATGACTATCTTCAACCTTAGCCTAGTACATAAGAAATGTGAGATCCAGCATATAATACAGTCTGGCCACCAATTCAAGGTGTGGATGGAGAGCCAGAGGGGGATTGATATTAATAAAAGGTGAGGAAGTAGTGGAAATGATAGAGGCAGTAGAAGAGAAAGATTCTAAGACAAGAGTGTGGAACAGTTCATGGGAGATGCTTAGAGTATGCTGTCTGGGACGGATCTGACCAGGATATTTCCAGGGACCGCATGGCTGGAGTCCCAGTTCGCAGGAATGGCACGAGGGCGCGCGACAGTCGCCCAGTAAGCAGCCGCCTAGTAGGCCGTGTTAGGCAGGAGGCAACGAATCCCGCGAGGCCAATGTAAGGGGGCCAGCCACGCGCCACACTCACCACCAAGTCACACCACCTGGTCTCTCTCTCTCTCTCTCTCTCTCCCGCTCGCCTTCCCATCATTCAACTACTTAACACAATACTTTCAATTGACTAAATAAAATAGAAAGGATTGTGACAGACGAAAACAAAGAACAGTTCTGAACTGTCTGCAACACAAGCTTTCTCGAGAAGGAAAGTACACAATGATAGGTAGACTGTAGCTACATTCTCTGCCCTGGCGAGTCCTAGCGAGTAAGCCATGCGGTTCTGGGGGAAGCGGTGAGCGTCACATCACACGAGTGTAACACAAATCACGAAGAGTCATGAAGAGTATGCCAGAGTCATTGCCGATATGGACATTTCATCACTCGTGTTGGACTTGGGCACTGGCTCGTGTATGTGTGATGATGGCTTTACTGATGTGAGCTTGATAATAAATGATGGAACGAGTAACTACCCATTAGGAAACGTATATATAATATGGTATATTTTGGAGAAACTGGTACTGATGGTATAATTCTTGTATTATTATTATTATTATTATTATTATTATTATTATAAGGCTATTATTTTATGATATAAACAACATTCAAAATTCAATGTACACTTGAAGAAATATTGTTGCGAAAGCAAAATGGAGGAAATATAATTGTATAAATACAGTAGAGAGACCTTGAATGAACCAATAACTAAATACGTACACAAATCTAATGAATTAGTAATGTTTGTTACATAAGACTTCTAGCATTACTGGAACGTTGGCATTGCTGTAGTTCTTCTTTAATATATAATTGTGTTAATTCAGAGTGTGTTATGCTAAAGCGTATCTTTTGATTCCCAAATAAAATAAGAATAAAATTAAAATAAATCAATAAAAGAAGAGTAAATAAGAGGTATTACATACCTTAATCCATTTCTAGATTCATATCCTCAAAATGTGCAAACATTACATGGACATTCTATTTAACCCTTCCTACCCGGTCTGCCTTAGGTAAGGACAGCATGAAAGAATGGCTGCTACCCGGTATGCCTTATCTAAGGCATGAGCTTAATAGCCTAATTAAACTTGGTCCGAACGTCGTGCGTACGACTTATGTCAACAAACCCAAGCGTTCGTCACCGCACCTCCGAAAACAAGAAGGATAAGACTCCTCAATGTTATTGTTCTGACGTCATGACGAAATTAGTGTCTAAAAAGACCCCATATTGGCAACATCTCTGCAATATTGGCTCCACTGAAATCGTCATCACAACTGAACCAGTTGACTTACAGAGCTCTACTCAATGCCAAAATACAGATTTAAAACGCACTACAATTATAGATGAGTGGGAAAGTTCTAGCAGTGAAATACGGTAAATACGGTAAATAAATACGGTAGCCTAGGCCTAGACGTTTTTCAGCCATATCGCCCGGGTAGGGGCGACCGTCATTTGACAGCCCGGGGAGGAAGGGTTAATGGAAGTAATAGATAACGCGTTCAACCAACTATAACACTTTAGGTTGGATGTATTATGATAATATAACATATTGATGTATTATTCCAGAAATCATATGACATTTTTATATAACGTAATTTTATGTATTTGTAACAATGCAGCCAATGCATGATATATAATAAATTAATGCATTATACCACGCAGTATGATTCTATATACAACTTGTGCATATATACTTTATATATAATATATATATATATATATATATATTTCAATATTTGACCGTGGATTAGGAAATATAACATCTATTGGACAAAGTATTAGAGATACAGCATAGACCCTCTTATCAATTAGATGGCGTCAGGTAACATGGAGTGTAGACCAATGATAATTAAGGAGACTGAAGAGTGAGCCAGCTGGGAACAAGACACACAGATAATACAGACACACACACCCTCACATACAGTACATAATATACACTCATAGACACATATCTCTGCTTAAACGGATAATGGCTGTCACAAAGATAATATTAAACCCTTCTGTCCTGGCGACGTCTTTTAAATATAGTCTAGCTATATTTAGACGATTGTGTGCAGTTTAAAAAGGATCTGTTGTCATATAAAGGGTTAAGTGAGATAATTCGAAGCCTTTCAATTGAGAGAAGACTTTGTAAACTGTATAAAGTTAAATAATGACACCGGTACAGAAGGGGCTAATTAAAACTACCTCAAACAAGCAGAGACAACTTAAACAACTCTCTCCAGCACCCCTTCTCCCCTCGCTAGACTCTTCGGAAAGTAGATTCGAGGTACCGTTGTAAAGGCTTATCACTCAGTACCTTCACCTGACCTGACCTGACAAAAACAAGACTGAAAAATATATATATACAGTATATACTCAGAGAAAGCTTGAATTACCCTCCAACCAGCAGAGTCATGTTAGGCAGCTTATCGTTAATCCATGAGGGCCTATCTGATACCAGTCCTCAGAGTCTTCAGAGTCTTTAGTATTTTTCTACAATAAAACCGTACAGTAGTTTGTGGTTAGTGTCCCTCGCACCTCTCTCTCTAACTCTCACTATCCCACACACACACACACACACTCTCTCTCTCTCTCTCCCCCCCCTATCTCGCTCTCTCTCTCTCTCTCTCTATCTCCCCCCCTATCTCTCTCTCTCTCTCTTCTCTTCTCTTCCCTATGCATTATGCTTTGTAGCACATGTCACTCAACTAACTCTGTTGAAGTGACCAGTTTAACACATTGATAACCATTACTTTCTGCTATACAGTATTTGGACGACTATCCCATATTCTCATCACCTTGAGAGTGTTAATATTTCAAAGTTGAGAATATAGACATATCGGGAATATCTAGAAAAACTGAAAACCGAGTTGTATGGTGAATTGATGCAGGGGTTCTGGAAGGGTATACAGGGTAGGTAAGAAGGCTATAGGTAATTACACAGTCCTTGGGTGAATGGAGACAGGAAATCTTGGCTTAAGGGGAGATGGTTCACTTTTTGGGCGATTTTTGCATGTTTTTGTTATTTTTCTAGTTTCCTCCCTAGACCTCCATCAAAATTTAAAAAAAAAATCCATTAGATCCCCCTTCTAAATTAATTTGTAAATTTTCCGGTAGAAAAATTTCCCGGCCAAAGGCCGGTTCTTCCAACATTACAGGCTCACTATCGTTCGCCAGGGAAATAATCCACACCTAAATAGCACGAAAGGTCTAAATATTGACGAAGAAATGGGGTGAAAGGTTTTAAAATCGACTAACTAATGGGGCAAACATCTTAACATCTGAAAACCAAAGGGGCTAAACATAAGGGAAAAAGTGGTCCAGAAAACAGGCCCATCCCCCCTTAATGCTGGGGTCACACATTCACGTATATTGCTCCCGTCAGCTCCCGTCCGGCGTATCGCCAATTTATGTAAAGACACGAGTAGTTCCTGCCGTTGAACGCCCGTTCTTCCACGTCTATTGCACTTCCCAACAGACGTAGCGTAACGTGGCCAGTGTTACGTCAGACGTAATGGAGTCGTATTGAACTACGTACGTGTTTGCGACGTGCGTAAGCATAGCCCCGTTCGACCTCATGGGCAGCACGATTTGCGGAAACACAGGCCACGCCCATGCCACGCCCCCTCAAGACCGGCGTAGCTGAGGCCGCACGTCTTGGGATTTGTTAGGTCGTACCTGGACCGGTTCTGGCCAATCGTAGGCACACCCCGTCTGACCAAACACAGACAAAGACAGTCTTTGTCAACCACGTAGGTCTGGGTTGGAATCTGGCAACTACAAAAGGGCAGGAATGGCCACACCATTCCCATTCCCAGTCCTTCTTCGGCACCATGAACAACATCGAGGAATTCATCCTGGAGGAGTTACCCGCTGAGTGCCAGCCAATTTTGACGGTGTGCTTCTGCCAGTGCCAGATTTTTTTTTGTTTTTTTTGTTTTTTTTGGCTAAATCTATTAAGTTGGGAGAGAAAGGAAGGATAATGGTAAAAAAAACACTCCCCTTGCCAGAAATCAGGTCCCCGATGGTCCCCGAAAGTAGTTGAAAAGACACTATAGACTACAGAGACTTTTATGGTATCGGAATGTATGGGTGGGAGGGTGGTTTTGGGGTTGGTTGGGGGAAGGTAGAAGGGTAATTGACTTGTCACACAAATATGGAACCGATTGGTGCAGTCGTTTTGCCGCCACAGATTTTCCTTTTTTTTCCTTCTGACGGGACCGACAGTCAGCGAGTGGGTGGGAGGAGGGATTTGGGATTTTTGTCGTGCGTAGCCTAAAGGGTAAGGTCCATGTGGTAAAAATATGAAAGCCATAGGTGCAGTCGTTTCGCTGCTACGATTTGTTTTCGGCAGGGTGCAGAGGGTGGCAGGGTTGGCTTGTTGGTTGCTGCTCCGGTGTGGTGAGAGGTGTGACTGGAGGGTCCCCCCGCTGGTCCCGTTGTTCCCCCGTACAACGGTGCCGCGTCTTCCCGCCAACCCGCAGTGCGGCGGTTCTGCCAGATGCGGCCTAACTAACGTTCGACTGGAACTTTCTACGATTTGACGAGAGCAGCTCTCGTCTGACGGGGTAGCTGCTACGTCTGACGAGGCTGCTCTGGTCAGACGGCCGTGGTGGCCAGGTCGGTCGTAAGTTTTCCCGTCTTTTGACATACGTGAGGGCGAGCCACGTTTTTTATTCCACTCGATTCAACAACCGCGCGGCCTTGGCCGCACCCACAACATTCCCGACGCACGTGGGCTACTCGTTTCTACTCGCGCCATGCGTGAGTACCCCCCCGACTGGCCGCAATTTCATTTACGTTTTGCGTATTATGCCCTTACGTTTTACGTAATCGGTTGCCAACTACCAATATACCTTCGTTTACAACAGACGGGAGCTGACGGGAGCAATATACGTGAATGTGTGAACCCACCATAAGTCTGGCGCCAACAAACTAGTAGCCGGTCAAGAACTTGAATATCATATATTTTTACTCTCTCTCTCTTATATGTACGTGTATATATATATATATATATATATATATATATATATATATATATATATATATACTGTATATACTAGCCAAGTAATTATAGTGCGACTCAAAAAAAAGGTAAATACAAGAACAGATTAGGAGTGGGCGGGTGCCCAACCCCGAAAAGGGTTGAAATAGGGGAGCTATCCCCCCGCCAAAGGCGGCTTTCTAGGGCCTTTCCTAGCTGATGCTGAGAGGATTGGGTTCTAGTCATGTGGTGATGGGCTGGTCTATCAGAGTGAGAACTGAGCAATCTCTGCCATACCCATAGCTTACTCTGACTGTTCCTTTTACTTATATATTTTCTAGATCTCAAGTGACGGCGTCTCTAACGTGGATTGACCTCCCAATCTACCAAGATTGGAAGCCAAAGCGTCACATTTTTCCCTTGCCCCTCAACTTTCTCTTCATAATTGCTGAGGGACACAGGGCCCTGGGTGGGGCTTTGGTTTCCCGGGCATTTCCGCACCCTCCTCAGCTCCCCGCCATGGAGTGGCTTCGGTCACCCAGGCTTTATTGTGGTCGACGGGGAGGGTTCTGTGGGGCCGCTCGGTTATGGCCTTGGCCTTGCTCAGGGCCTTGGGGCTGTTCGGCCAGGCAGCTTGGGAACAACAACAACAACAACAACAACAACAGATTAGGAGTTCATTAAGGTATACTACACCACTGGGAGGCCTGGTTGTCTGCTCTCACTCCTTAGATCCTGAGATACGAAGCTGTTAAAATTGTTAGAGGAAAATGTACTATCAGACTGAAGATGACTGATAATCTGAACGAGTGAGATACAAATAATGATAGATAGTGAACAAAGACTTTAAATGCTAAGCAGTCTAAACACCATTAAACACATCATTTTGAAAAAAGGCTATAATTAATCTAATAAAAGGAGAGCTTTTGGGTTACAATGCAGTCCTAACATCATTATATTTATATATTTTGCAACTATATTAACAACGATGATCAGACCTATTAATTCTTGGCTGACTATAAAGAACTCTGAATATAATAATCATTGATAATTATGAACACAGACCCAAGTGCTATTGTTATAGTATCATAAATCTTGTCCCAGCTACCTGACCGTTCCTGTAAGTAACACCACTGGCGCGTCGTTAACCATTATTGTCACTTACTGTTTAGTTTTTTATACAATAGTTTAATATGTCTGCACACTAAAATTTAATATATTACAAATTGATTATATATATATATATATATATATATATATATATATATATATATATATATACAGGTATATATATCTATCTATCTATTGCCTGACGACGTTATCCCCGAAGGGGTGGCCACGAACGAACCGCCCCCCATGCACCTCTGTCCCCAGTCAGTCGGTGCCCCTCCCCCCCAACCAGCACTGCCTTCGTTCATGTACTTCCTCACTCCATCCTTCCACCTCTCATTCGGTCTACCTCTCCCTCTCTGTCCCTCCACCTCGCTCTCGTACACCCTCTTAGTCATTCTCTCGCTTTCCATATGTTCCATATGGCCGAACCATCTCAAGTTGTTCCTTTTCACACTTTCCAGCACATCTACCACCACACCACACCTCCTTCTTACTTCCTCATTAGTCTGTCTATCCTTCCATGTAACTCCGCACGCACTCCTTAAGTAATTCATTTCCACTGCTCTCACTCTTGGTCTGAGTCTCTCAACCAACGTCCATGCTTCGCTTCCGTAAGTCAGTGTCGGGATTACCACACTGTCATGCAAGGACTTCTTCACTTCCATACTGACCACCCTATTTCTTGTTACTGCTTTTAGCATTCCTACAACCCTCTTCCCCAGTTGTACCCTCTCCCGCACTTCTTCATCCATAGTCCCATCTTTACTCAACACACTGCCCAGATACTTACAAGATATAATATACAGTATATATAATTATATAGTTAGAGTGTTTAAAAATATGTGTGTGATAACCCAGATTCGATTCCCGGTGTATCACATATATGCTTTCATTAATTTCATTGGGGGTGTTTGGTGTTGTGGTGAAATTAATAATAATACCAAAAAAAAAAAAAAAAAAAAAAATATATATATATACTGTATATATACAGGTACAGTATATACATATTTTCTCTTTAATACATACGAGGTTGAAAGAAATGGCAATTTCTGCGTTGGAAATTTTATTATTCAAAGTTTCCAGGTCTCTGATGAGGTTTTCGCTGGGTGGCAGAAAGTAGATGAATGAGATTAGCAAAATTCATGGTGGTACAGGGTTACATTAATGTACATGATGATACAGGATATACGACGCGTTTCACTGGACAACCAGCATTATCAAGTAAGGATAGAATGATATAAAATGTAAACAGGAAGGGTATATATAGAGGGTGGAGGATCAGAGGAGGCGAAAATCAGGGGGCAAAGGTCTGCTATAGGTGGAGGGGTATTCTAGGAGTGTTAAAGAGATTCCGCGTCACGCAGGGGCACTGGATGTGGGAAGGTAGTGGTCGGTTGGCGGGGTCGAAGCTGATTGGCTGCGTGTCGAGGGGCGTGGCCTAAGTTGCGTAGTATGTGTGGCGCCGGCAGAAGACGAAGCTGAAGGAGGTAGCGCGGGGGGCTGCGTCAAGGGCACCGGGGGGCGTGGATATGACCATTGATATGATTCTACGTCGAATTTACCATTGCCCTGATACACCTACACTGCACATCCCGGAGAAGGACCTGAAAACACTGCTGGAGCTATGTACCAAGGAGGCCCCCTTCCTTTGCCCCCGGGGCAACATGTACAAGCAGATAGATGGTGTGGCGATGGGCAGCCACCTAGGAGTTCTTTTTGCGAACTTTTTTATGGGTACCATCGAGGAAGAGCTCCTAGCTGCCCAACGACCCGCCGTCTACTGTAGATACGTGGATGACATCTTCGTGCAAATCAAGGACCTCCACAAACTACAGGAACTCCAGCGTCGCTTCATGACCTCCTCCGGACTTAACTTCACCTTTGAAAAATCAAACAATGGACAACTCCCCTTCCTCGACATCCTCGTAGCTCTGAACGACCATGGGTTCAAAACCACCATCTACACTAAACCAACTAACACAGGACAATGCCTCAACGGCGATAGTGAATGCCCCCGCCGTTATCTTCTATCCTCCATCTCCGCTTATGTAAGGAGAGCCCTCACGCACTGCTCTACCTGGGCTGACACCCACCAGGAACTAAAAAACTATCACAAGTTTTAGTGAATAACGGATTCTCCAACTCCGACATCTCCAGCACCATCAACCACCATCTTGAAAAATGGTACACCCAAAGCCCTCCCAACATTGACCCCCCCAATGAAATTAAGATCTTCTACCGCAATTTTATGTCCTCTGAACACAAAAATGACGAGGCCGTCTTAAAAGAAATAATCTCCAAGCATGTCCACCCAACCAACCCGGAAAACTAAATCAAATTAATAATTTATTACAAATCCCCCAAGACCTCCAACCTCGTTCTCCGCAACAAATCAGCTTCCACCAAGATAAAGAGCCCGATGACCGACGATCACGTCATTTACCAACATACCTGTAATTATGAGGACTGTGGACCTCATTCCTATATTGGCATGATGCAGACTCGTCTTTCACGTCGGTTAACTCTTCACCTTCAGGCTGGAGCCATCAAAGACCACTATCTCACCCCTAACCACCCCCACCTCACACGCAACGAGTTAGAGAAACACACCACCATACTCCATAAAAAAAGTGACCCAAGGAGATTACCTATACTCGAAGCGTTATATCTCCAAGCCTTACATCCTAACATCAACAACCAAACTCTGGACCTTCAGATCCTTCCTTCTGCCAAAAGGCACTATCCTACAGGACCTAACGCCCCCCTCGCCCCCCGGTGCCTTTGACGCAACCCCCGCGCTACCTCCTTCAGCTTCGTCTTCTGCCGGCGCCACACGTACTACGCAACTTAGGCCACGCAGCCAATCAGCTTCGACCCCGCCAACCGACCACCACCTTCCCGCATCCAGTGCGCCTGCGTGACGCAGATCTCTCTTTAACACTCCTAGAATACCCCTCCACCAATAGCGGACTTTTGCCCCCTGATTTTCGCCTCCTCTGATCCTCCACCCTCTATATAATTATACCCTTCCTGTTTACCTTTTATATCATTCTATCTTTACTGCATCGTATATCCTGTATCATCATGTACATTAATGTAACCCTGTACCACCATGAATTTTGCTAATCTCATTCATGTACTTCCTGCCACCCAGCGAAAACTCATCAGAGACCTGGACACTTTGAATAATAAAATTTCCAACACAGAAATTGCCATTTCTTTCAACCTCGTATGTATTAATAAAAATTTATTACCTGGCTTTACTAACATATATACATATAATATATACTGGATATATTATATACAGTATATACACTATATATCTATGCTTACTTAATTTAAACAAAATAAAGATACATAAATCTGTGAGAAGCTATTTGTTCATGCTATTATTAATCAGACTCACCATAATTATGTTTTCTGCCTCTATCAAATATTTTAACTTCGTTATTATGTTCTTATTTTTAATTAAGCAAAACTAGTGTAAAACAGATGGAAGAATTGTAGAAAAGCGCAAAAATTATCTCCTTTTCTTGATATATTCATGAACCTATTTAACGGAATATGTATTTTATTCACGTTCTTACACACCTAATTGAGTTTCTCATTTAACTTTTTTTTTTTTTCGGATGAACTCCCCAGACCTAAGATGTGTAGCACTGTGTACCTGCCTCCATTTGCACTCCTAGTTTATTTTATCTCCTGTTTAGATACACATGTTTATTTTCCCGGTGTTGATATTTAGCGTCTCTCTCTCTCTCTCTCTCTCTCTCTCTCTTTAACACCTTACGAGCGGCCTATGCGGTTTATTTATATGTACCGCCCAGCGGGGTGTTTTTAGCCAAAATAGGGCTGTTTACGTGATCATTTTCATGCCTAAATAAGACCCAGAACGTAAAACAAGTATCTATCCCTGAAAGGGCATAAACAGAGCTTTCGAATGACACCATAACGATCCTTTTATGATGGCTAGTTTTCTTGCAATAACCGTGCAACGCGAGTGCAAAAAGCATGTAATTAGGCACTTTCCCCATACAATTCCGTATATAGCGAGTGAGAGAGGGAGGGAGGAGGTGGGATTCGTGTCAGTAGGTTCGCCGCGGTGGTCTGGAGCAGTCATACGCTCGCTACTCTCCTGCCACCACTTGTCTCTCTCTCTCAGCCACATTACGTGCTGAAATTGCCACACGATATATGTCGAGCACCGCCACATAGTCCAGCTTTATTTAACTCGACTTATGTTGCTCGCCGACATTTAAGGGTTAAGAACATAATAACATAAGAAAAATGGAATTCTGCAGAAGGCCTATTGGCCCATACGAGGCCGACCCCTTCTTCCCTATATAACTATTACATTTGTTCTTCTACACCTTTATGACCTACACTACATCTCTCACTATAACCTATTAACCCCTGCACTACGCATAGCCCCTATACTACATCTATCTTATAGCTACCTAAAAACATCTCTCACTTCAAGCTATATCCCCTACACTACATCTATCTTTTAGCTACCTAAGAACATCTCTCACTACATCCTATACCCCCTTCACCACACCTATCTTATATCTACCTAAGAACATCTCTCTTATAGCTACTTATAAGAACATCTATCACTACAACCTATATCCCCTACCCTACATCTATCTTATAGCTACTTAACCCGGTAAGCGCTAAATAGACCTAGGGGCTAGGGTAGTTATTTGTGTATTTCTAGCCTTGGATTCTGACAGAATTCGTTATATTTACAATATAGACCATTATTTGTTTTCGGTATGCTTTTATTTTACATATATGATGTATATATGAACCTTCAAGAGTGCTAAAATAAGTGGGAAAAGCATTTGGGTGGTGAAAAACGAAGATATTGGCCACCCGGTCGTAATGTCAGGCGAGAGAGAGCTACAGTCAACCCTCCTCTCTCGCTGTCTGTGAGGTAACTGAGACGAGCGGGGCGGTGTGGGCTGGTGTCTGGGTGTTACATATCGATCTTTTCTGCAACCCACTTGTGCTACATTATCGCGGGAGAGAAAAATAACCGATAAATGATGATAAAAAGAGGGAAAATAGGTGATAATTGAGGAGGGGAGGGAGGGGGGAATAAGGTGGGGAAGGAGGGGAGGGGGGTGGGTGAGATTTACATGGATGAGTACTGGAGGGGAATTATCTCACCTAGAGACAAATTCTTTTGTTTTGATAGGCCCTTTTTTTTTTTGGAAAGCTTTTTTTATGGTCTTGCTTCCGTGAGGCCTATCGCGTTCCCTATAGGAAGCCTTCCGTGAGGCCTATCGCGCTTGCCGGGTTAAGAACATCTCTCACTACAACCTACTGTATATCCCTTACACTACATCAGTTCTATCTTATAGCTACCTAAGAACATCTATGGAAGAGTCCATTACAGTGATATAATGTAGAGCACTACATATAGAATCTTCAATATATATATATATATATATATATTGTTACGGCTGGATCGGCAATACATATTCGGGATTCTTGATCGTAGGACAGAAATGGCTTATGTGACAACGACACGCTCGATTCCAGTCCCAAATACTATATGCTCCAGACAACAAAAGCACCAACGCCCTACAGAGTTATCGTCTATGGTAACGAGGTACCTTAACTCGGCGAAAGTGTACAACAGGGGTAGGCTATGAGGCTAAACTCCCTCAGACATTTATAGGTTACGTTATGACTAAAGAAATGCAATACTCAAGAAACTACGTTAATATTAAGCCTCTAATAATGTAGAATAGAAGCAGGCTAAAGGTATGACAGTGAAATGCTAAATGACAAATGTACACGCCTACTTGAAAGCGCGTGCACTAGAATAACTGTCCCCTACTAACATGCACTAGCATGTAGCATACAAGATGTTCATGATCCAGTAGATACCTAATAATACACATGGAAGGAACATAAATAGTAGTCACTTATTATAATAATGAATCTATACTTGGAATAACTAAAAGGTTGCAGGCAACAGTACTGCGCCGGTAGCCTACTACTGCATAGGCTACTTCGCTTCTCTCACTCTGTCTCCCCTCTGAGTCCGTATGCGCCCTACGCAACAGAACTCCGGACACAGCAGCAAAACGACAGTGCAGTTAATTGATACATGAAAGTATTAATAGTGTTGTCTTGTGTGTGAGTAATGTGTATTGTAAAGTGTTACATACATATACTTAAAGAGAACTGCAATGCATAGTAAAATAAAGATATCACCCACTCATCATCCCCATGTGTTCTAGCTAGCAGGCCAAGTCACAGGAACAACGAGTCCCAGCACCGAAAGCGAGAACCCAGGAAAAGACTGCAGAGAACAACAAGGACAGATAAATTACGTTACTCTACTATACCGGCACTACGAGCGAACTGTAGTCTCTGGTACTGCACTCGCTCCTGGCTCGGTAGGCAAATCAAGGCTAAGTCCTCGCCCCTCTACAGACAACTCCTGGGCATGGTCGGGCTCTTACACATGGCACTAGTCTAGTCACAAATTGGATGATGAGCTGGGCATATAACTCGTGAACATGTAGAACGTTCACCAACTATCCTCATCAAGAAGATCGCTGTTCACATTAACCCCTTAAATCTAATACATGTAAATATATGCTTGTCCTAAGAGTGTGACGCATGTCGAGTATGAGCATGCTGTACAGAACGCCCAGTCAGGCCCCACCCTCGCTAGGATCGTCAGGGCAGGAACTTTGGCTGTAGTCTGTGTAGAGTTTCCTAACTCAGTTTATGTGAACCGTTGTACTATAAGTATTATCATTATGTATTTTGTTTTCTTCTAAGTCAACGAGTTCTATTTTAAATCATTATATATAAGTATTGTGTGTGGGAGATTTATATATATATAATGATGTGATGAGAGAGAGCGAGTTATGTAACGGAGGACAGTGTGCGCGCCACGAGGTGTGTAGGCCTCACTCCCTCCTCCCTCCTTCCCCCCCTCCCTCCCCCCTCATCAAGAGCGTGGGAATCCTTTGTCGATCCCAGATTGAGAGAGAGAATGTGACGTCATGATTGCCGTTATGCTCGCTACGGGGCCGAGTATAAAAAGGGAGGTCTCGCCATTTTTAGATCAGAACTCATCAGGCAAAGCGACCTCTCATATCCCTTGCAACTATCGATATTCTTCCGACTGATGTGAACTTTCTCTACTCTCTGAACAGCCTATTTTCTTCTCTTCTCGTCCCTTTTTAACCAATGACCCCTTTGGTGCAGATTTAGTCAGCCAAAGTATTATCGCTTGAGTTCTCACGAGATAAGTGCCTGTTAGATAGCCTATTTTTGGAAGGGTTAACTAGAATAGGATTGATTGATGTTTGTTGCACTCGTATATGTATTTCCCTGTGTACTATTATTCATGTTCCTGTTTTCTGCTGGTTTAGGTAATGCTAGACTGGGATAGGGTTCCTCGAGTTGTGATTTCCTATGAGTGCTAGGTTGGTTGAACCAGCACAATTGCAACGGAGACGTGGGAAGCCTAGGGGGTCTTTTTGATTGTGTACCGTGGGAGTTTAGCACTGTGTTGCGAGTGAGGGCTTTTGCCTGTGCCACCCAACACTGTGCTATCTCATTTGCTTGACTTTGAGAGGATCGCCAGGAGAGAACCAGATACTAGTGATCTGGATCTCTCAAGAGAGCATCCCGTCAATTACCGTAATTTGGCCGCACAGTCTTAAGGACCTCGCTAGGCTACGAGCCGCTTGCTCAGCCATTGTCTCTTAACCTTAGATATCCCAGCTAGACTTTGCTCGACCAGCAGATACAGTATAGTATTGAAGCTTCTCCTTATGTATATTATTGTTTAAGCACTATTGATTTCATGCGTGGCACGCTTAGCTACTTCAGAGATTAGTGGCCCACGAGCACAATCTTAGTAGGCTATTGCCAGTGCATTGTCGGAGTACTTCTTCTTAATGTTTGCCATATCCTATTGCTTATTCTTATAATTCTTCTTATGTCAATTTAAAGCCTTTAATTACCAGTGAGTTATTCATTAAATTGCTGTTCAAAATCCGATACTTACTTCTTATGAGTATTCGAGAAGCATCTAACTTATCAGAAGATTCCTTGCTTGATGCTCGAGGACTATTGTTTAACGTAACGTAATAGTGCCGATCCGAAGTAGAGGGTGGAGGACTTCTTAAGTTCTTAGTTCAAGGGTGGATTACTTCGGCTTCGGCCAACACTATTCTTTAGTGTTGTAGTACTTTCTTCTTTGTTTGATTGTTGACCAGACTAGATAACTCCCGTCTTGTTATTAGTCTGTTGTGTGAAACGCTAGTACCGAGTTCTTGTATACCCCGTTATAGCAGATAGAACTCTGGAGGGTAGTGGCGTTTTTTGTTCGGCTGGCAGTACTCTGGGGTTGGGATCGTGTGTTTTCCGTTGTGGCAACGAGCCATAGTCGAGTCCTGTGTAAGAGCCCTAGTGTACCCGAGTGCCCGGTCGTAACAAATGGCGACCTTGCTTAGGATTTTGTGAACAGTATAATTTTTTGCAGAGTTGTACAACAATTGTTTGTTCGTACTTTAGCGTACATATTGAAGAATATTTTTTTTTGTAAGGCAATTAGGAGAGCATTTAAGAGACTCCAGTTAATTTAGTAATTAGTGCTTACATAAGGGAGTTTAACACTTTTGTCTCGAGAATTTTTTGGTGAACTTCAGTATGTCGGGCCCTAGTACTGACGAGGAGCGAGAGATGCTAAGTGAGGAGGTGCCGTTAGTAACTAGTGAGGAGGATGCTAGACTTTTTGTGAGTAAGCGGTACCACGTGACGGAGGAGAGGCTGACTGGGGTGAATGTTTATGGCTTGCACCTGATAGCCAAGGTTTTGGGTCTATCCAATGTAGGAGGGATGTCCAAGGGGGAGCTGATTTCCTGGGTGTTGCGTGGGCGACATGGGGTTTCGGAGGAGAGGGCGTTTGGGGGGGTTCCTCCCCAGATCCCCTCTCACTCGACTCCCACAGTGCCGTCCACTCAGTTGCCGGAGGTTAGCACTCTCCCACAGAGGGATGAGCATTGGAAGATTGGAGTGCCCTCGGGCGGTGCGTATGGTGGTTCCCCAGTTCTTGCCCCCCCTCCTTCAGTAGTGGCAGCTCCCTCTTCCGGCCTGTCTCCTGAGATGATATTTAGACTTGAGCTTGCTAAAATTGAGGCTGAGGCTGAGACCAGGAGGCAGGAGAGTGAGGCTAGGAAGCAGGAGAATGAGACTAGGAGGCATGAGATTGAGGCTGAGACTAGGAGGCATGAGGCTGAGCTTAGGTACGACTCAGAGAAATATTGTGCTCAAATAGATTTAGATAAGACTCGTGCAGAGTCGACAGGGATTCGGATGGGCCGTGAGGGCCAAGTAAGAGAACAGTCCTTGTCCCACTTAGTCAAGTTGGTGCCGGCATTTAGTGAAACTGAAGTCACAGAATTTTTTAATCGTTTTGAGAAGAAGTGTAGGGAGCATAATTGGCCTGAAGAGAAGTGGGCAGCTCTGGTCTCCTCAAGACTTACGGGTAAGGGTCTGAAGGCTTATGATGCACTGCCTTTAGAGTCTTGCATTGACTACCCAGAATTGAAGAGAGCTGTCCTACGGGCATACGAGTTGCAACCAGAAACATATCGATTGAAGTTTCGGGGTGTTACAAAGACTAGGGAGGCGACCTTTCTTGAACATGCCCGGGACTTAAAAGATGCACTTACTAACTGGACACGTTCTGAGAAAGCTGAGACGGCCGAACAGTTGACTGAGCTGTTTCTGCTCGAGCAGTTTTATAAGTGTACTGGTGCAGATATGACTTTAACTATTAAAGAAAAGAACCCTAAAACTCTACAGGAGGCAGCTGAGATGGCTGACCTCCGGCTATCATTAATTCGTGGGTGCGGGTCTGCCCAGCGTAGTGAGGCAGGTAACAAGGGGCGTGACACCCCACCCCCCCCGAGTTAGTGATATACATTATGCAAACAAGTACAAGAGCTATGATACCAAGACTGACCACAAGACTAACACCGTCCCATTTAAGAAGGGGCCGGGCCCTTCCCAGTACCAAGGGAAGCCCAGAGGGGAGTTGGAGTGTTATCTTTGTCATGAAAAGGGGCACTTTGCAAGAGTCTGTCCTAGCAAACCACCTACAGCAGCTGTGTCTTTGGCCTGCAACATTGGTGTGTCTCCGAAGTCTTCTGAGTTTGCCCGGGGCAGTTCGTCAGAGGCTGAGGCACAGCCAATGCAGAAGCACCTGGGAGGCTCGAACCCTGCTCAGGATGTTTTTTGCGACCATAGAGGACGGGGTTGCGTGATGTGGGCGGGGCGCAAGCATGGAGTAGAGGTCTTGCGTGATACAGGTGCTTCCCAGACTCTGATGAATAACTTGACTGGCTACCCTATAAATGTGGCTCGGGTGGTAGTGGTGCAGGGTATTAATGCAACTCGGTCATACCCGCTGGTGCGGTTGGAGTTGGAGGTGGATGGTGTGACACGTGAATTGGATGTCGGGATTGTGGAGAAACTGCCAGTGGAGGGCGTCGACCTTCTTCTCGGCAACGACTTTGCAATGCCCGCTTCTGAGGTTCTACCCTTAGTCGTTGCCGAGAGGCCGGCCGACGTGAGTGGGGGAGAACAAGAGTGTGTCGAGCGGTGCCAGGCACAACCCATGGCGTGTGCTGTCACCCGAGCTCGGGCAGCTAAAGTGTCACAGCCTAGTCCTCCGTCTTCAGACCAGCAGAGGAACGATCAACAGGAGGAGGCTAAAGCTGGAGTTGGTTTTAAGAGTTTTGACTCGGCGGCTCTCCTGGGTGATTCAGTATTGGCACCTATGTTAGAGTCTGGAGAGGCCCCAGGACCTGTCACAGCTAGTGAGGAGGTAGGGCCGGAAGAGACTCCGAGGCAGCAACGTTGCACACGGAGAGAAAAAAGGATTGCTCAGTTTGATATTGGGGAAGGATTTGGGTTGCTTCGGAAGCATCTAGACAGGTTGGTTCCCTCAGATATTTGTAAACTGCAGTTGGAGGATCCGGAAGTTCAGAAGTGTGGTAATGGTGCTGTCGAGATTAAACACGAGGACGGGGAAGCATGTCATGTGAACCTGTTGGAGGAGTTTGTGAGGCAACCACCTGAGCAGCCTACTGTCCCTGCGTTGGTCTGCCGCGGCCAAGGTGGAGAAGGAGAGGGGGGCAGTAGGGCACAGGTGGAGGAGAGTAGGGATTGTCATGTCTCGGCGAAGCAGTGGGCGGGGGACACGAGTCTGGTGGCTGTGGAAGTGCTAGAGCACCTGCCTGAGCAGCAGTGTGCAGCACTCCAGCACCAGCTCGGTTCATACCCCACTGGTCGTGCCGAGCCCCTGAGTCTCACAACTCGGGCGGTGCGAGATGTTCCGCAGGCAGGTCATGTGACTGTTAAAAGACCGTTAGCCTCGTTGTTTCGGTGGTTTAAGGTGGGCGACGAGGCCTTGGCATGGTTGCCAGGTCAGGGTCGACCATGGCTGCCAAGGGTGGTGGTCAAAAGGAGGACATTGAGCAGATTGGTAAGGTCGGCTGTGGTATCGCAGTGCCCGGTCGTCGCATAGCCTCCCAATGCTGCTCTAGTCTAATGCAACAGCCCTACCATAGACCGACTGTATCTGGCCATGTCGCTGAAAGCGGTGATGCTGCGCAGGCAGATGTCGTCACAAGGAATGCGGGGGTGCGCATGTACGGTATCGGCGGGGAAGCCTTAGCAATAATGAACTGTGGGAGTGACTGCACGGGTGGTACTGATTGTCCCTCTCATGACCTGGCTGTTCTAGGGACGAAGGTGGAGAAGGAGGGAGACTACAGGTTAGAAGCTGCGGTCTCGGCTGGTGTTGTGGGAGGGCACTAGGCATGTTGTTTGTGGAGACAGTGCAAGGCAGTTGTTTACTAGGCTATGGCAGTACTTTCGCATGTTTGTTGCTTCTCCAGGCCTGATGTACGGGGTAGAATCCGACATGCAGGCTGGAGATAGTGCAAGGCTCAGTTTAATTCCCTACCGTATAAATCCTGCTCGACAGCCTATGGTGCAAGCAGAGCTGGATTACGTGGGGACGAAGGGTCTGAGGGATAAGGAATGTCGTGAGTGGTCGTTGCTTGTAACTTTGTCCGAGCGTGCTAAAGAGGTATGTGGTTTTGTTGTGGACGGGAGTACCTACCAGTGCAATGTTGTGCCTGACGGACTTAAGAATGCACCAGCAACGTGTCAGAGCCTGATGAATGAAAGTGAAAAGGACAATGATGCGCTGGGGCATTTCGAGATCTATGTTCCAGCCTATGGTCCGGTCGGTGTAGTTTACCCAGATCATTACCCTCTCGAGATCTTGGACCAGTTTCACAATCGGAATATGAGGCTGACCAGGTGGTCACTAAGGTTATTGGTATATAACCTGGACATAAGCCATATTGCCGGTTGTGACAACGAGGTTGCATGTGGTCGTTCAGGGGTATATGATCCTGGGTAAATTGACACACGGGTAGCCTCCTGCTTTGGTTTGAGTAGTATTTTGCGCTTGGTGCTTGTTGGCTCGCGGTTGTAGCCCAGCGTATTGGGTCGTAAAGCAGGATTGTTGAGCGTTTGGTATAGAAGAAAATAGGCTGCCCTTATAGTGCAGCCGGAAAAAAAACATATTAAAATATAAAAATCATATAAAAACTCTTTCTTTTTGATGAAGATAATTGTATAAGTTTGTCATAGCCTATAAGGTTTGAGTAGTCCACGAACTATCAAACGGCTGAGCTGCTGTAAGCTCGCTCTGGGAGCATGATATTGTGTCTTTTACTATTGTTGGGAGGAGTTATGAAATGTGAATTTTTTTTTATAAGATGTGTTTTAGTGATAAACTCAGCGTTGTTTTAGTGCCATGCGGTCGCTGGGTGTGAGGGGTTTGATGGGGTTCTGTATATCAGATTTTAGCTCAGGGTTGAGCAAGTAAAATCTTGGGGGAGGTGTGACGCATGTCGAGTATGAGCATGCTGTACAGAACGCCCAGTCAGGCCCCACTCTCGCTAGGATCGTCAGGGCAGGAACTTTGGCTGTAGTCTGTGTAGAGTTTCCTAACTCAGTTTATGTGAACCGTTGTACTATAAGTATTATCATTATGTATTTTGTTTTCTTCTAAGTCAACGAGTTCTATTTTATATCATTAGATATAAGTATTGTGTGTGGGACTTGTATGTAATGATGAGAGGAGAGATATTACGTGGCGGGGGGTCAGTGAGTGCGCCACGCGGGCCGGTAGGCCTAATTCCCTCCTCCTTCCTCCCTTCCTCCCTTTCAGCGCGTGGGAAGTTCTTTGTCGATCCCAGATTGAGAGAGTATATGACGTCATGATTGCCAGTGGGCGGTCCTTAAGTAGTTTGAGATATGCCGCTAGAGGGCCGAGTATAAAAAGAGAGGTTTTTGCCACCATGCTTCAGAACTCATCAGGCAAAGCGACCTCTCATATCCCTTGCAACTATCGATATTCTTCCGACTGATGTGAACTTTCTCTACTCTCTGAACAGCCTATTTTCTTCTCTTCTCGTCCCTTTTTAACCAATGACCACTTTGGTGCAGATTTAGTCAGCCAAAGTATTATCGCTTGAGTTCTCACGAGATAAGTGCCTGTTAGATAGCCTATTTTTGGAAGGGTTAACTAGAATAGGATTGATTGATGTTTGTTGCACTCGTATATGTATTTCCCTGTGTACTATTATTCATGTTCCTGTTTTCTGCTGGTTTAGGTAATGCTAGACTGGGATAGGGTTCCTCGAGTTGTGATTTCCTATGAGTGCTAGGTTGGTTGAACCAGCACAATTGCAACGGAGACGTGGGAAGCCTAGGGGGTCTTTTTGATTGTGTACCGTGGGAGTTTAGCACTGTGTTGCGAGTGAGGGCTTTTGCCTGTGCCACCCAACACTGTGCTATCTCATTTGCTTGACTTTGAGAGGATCGCCAGGAGAGAACCAGATACTAGTGATCTGGATCTCTCAAGAGAGCATCCCGTCAATTACCGTAATTTGGCCGCACAGTCTTAAGGACCTCGCTAGGCTACGAGCCGCTTGCTCAGCCATTGTCTCTTAACCTTAGATATCCCAGCTAGACTTTGCTCGACCAGCAGATACAGTATAGTATTGAAGCTTCTCCTTATGTATATTATTGTTTAAGCACTATTGATTTCATGCGTGGCACGCTTAGCTACTTCAGAGATTAGTGGCCCACGAGCACAATCTTAGTAGGCTATTGCCAGTGCATTGTCGGAGTACTTCTTCTTAATGTTTGCCATATCCTATTGCTTATTCTTATAATTCTTCTTATGTCAATTTAAAGCCTTTAATTACCAGTGAGTTATTCATTAAATTGCTGTTCAAAATCCGATACTTACTTCTTATGAGTATTCGAGAAGCATCTAACTTATCAGAAGATTCCTTGCTTGATGCTCGAGGACTATTGTTTAACGTAACGTAATAGTGCCGATCCGAAGTAGAGGGTGGAGGACTTCTTAAGTTCTTAGTTCAAGGGTGGATTACTTCGGCTTCGGCCAACACTATTCTTTAGTGTTGTAGTACTTTCTTCTTTGTTTGATTGTTGACCAGACTAGATAACTCCCGTCTTGTTATTAGTCTGTTGTGTGAAACGCTAGTACCGAGTTCTTGTATACCCCGTTATAGCAGATAGAACTCTGGAGGGTAGTGGCGTTTTTTGTTCGGCTGGCAGTACTCTGGGGTTGGGATCGTGTGTTTTCCGTTGTGGCAACGAGCCATAGTCGAGTCCTGTGTAAGAGCCCTAGTGTACCTGAGTGCCCGGTCGTAACAGTGTTGGTGTGGTGTATTTGCCATGCGACATTACCGAAGCGAGTACAAATGTAAATTATTATTATTTTTTTCTATGTGATTGAGGGAGGCAAAAGGCAGAATTGCCTATAGCGAGTGCCTCCCCCATAGTTGAAAGAGTGACAGGGCCAAAATCAAGGGACGATCGAGCCAAAATGCCTGGACACGCAGAGTTTGAAGCAATTTAAGTCATATGAAGAGGGAAAGACTGATTCTGGGAGAGAGTTCCAGAGCTCAGCTGTTGAGTAGAAGAAAGTTTGAGAGTAACGTTTCACTCTTGGGTTAGAGAGTTGCACAGAGTAGGGGTGGGATTGAGTTGCAAGACGGGTACCACGTGCCCTACGTAAAGGAGGTGGTATGCACTGGGAAAGCTCTGAGGAACACTGATTATTATAGTAACGATAGAATAGCGAGAGAGATGCAACATTGCGGCGGAGAGAGAGAGATTGCAGAGAGTTGGTGAGTGGACGGGAGTTAATGATACGAAAGGCCTTCCTTTCAACTTTGTCTAGGAGAGCGGTGTGAGAGGGACCTCCCCACACATGTGAACAATACTCAATACAAGGACGCACTATGCCCCTGTACAGAGCAAGAAGCTGTGTTGGGGAAAAGAACCCCCTAAGACAGTTGAGCACACCCAGCTTCTGGGAGGCTGCCTTAGCAAGACTGGTAATATGGTCCTTCCAAATGAGAGCGGAAGAAAAAGAGACACCAAGAGTATTGAGAGAAGATGAAGGGTTGATTTTTGTATTGTTGAAGAATAAGGGATAGTCCGCTGGGAGATCCTGACGGGTAGATAGATGGAGAAATTGAGTATTGGAAGCATTAAAGGTAGCAAGGTTTTCTCTGCCCCAATTGGAGATAGTATTTAGATCAGAATTTAAGAGTTCTATGGCTTCATTACGTTTGTCGTTAAGGGATTGCTGGCTGGGGCATTCTGAAAAAACTAATGGAGTAGTGTAAGGTTGAGTCGTCTGCGTATGAATGGATGGGAATTAAGGTACAGTTAAGGAGATCATTAATAAAAATTAGAAAGAGAATAGGAAATAGGACAGAGCCCTGAGGAACACCAGAGTTTATAGGGTGAGGAAGTGAACAATGGCCATCCACAACCGCGGCTATGGAACGGCCGGAAAGGAAATTAGAGACAAAGGCACAGATGGAGGGATAGAAACCGAAGGAGGGTAGTTTAGAAATTAAAAATTTGTGCCAGACTCTATGGAAAGCTTTCGATATGTCTAGTGCTCAACATACATTGTGTTGCAAAATATAATAACCAAAAGGAAATACCATTTACGAAATTACATTAGCATATTAGTATTCTGAAACCAAGTCATGCAAAGTATCAGATATACAGAGTAATGCAAGTAACTTTAAATGTTTTCAAGGACGGATAGCCAAACCTATATACAGTAAGGGGACAGTAGTTATTTCTTTGGGTCAATTTATTAATATATACATTTATTTTTGAGTTTCTTCGCTAGACCTTAATCAAGCTTAAAGAAATACTCCCTAGACTTCAAGATAAATTTAGACATTTTTCGATAGAAAAAATTTCCGGCCGAAGGCCGGTTTCTCTTTAAATTATAGGCTCGCTATTGCTCGCCAGGATAAATTCGACACCTAAATGGCACGGAAGGTCTTGATATTGATATAGAAATTGAACGAAAGGTTTTAAAATCGACAAAACTAATGAGACGAACGTCATAGAACCTGAAAACTAATGGGGCTAAACATGAGGGAGAAAGGGGACCAGAAAAACGGCCCATCTCCCCTTAAGACCATGTTACTCTACGTTCCTCTGGGTGAGTAGTCAGTATTTCAGAGCTAATACATATTTAATAGCTCTCAACAGTTCCCATACCAGCACATAAACTTGATTTACACATATGATACAAACTACTTTGGCAATGTTCATCAAGATGTTTATTCCTTTTAATATTAGGATGGTAGTGTTGATCATTGTGATTGTTAGGGCAGGTTCCAACATTATTGCATAGAAATGGAGATTGTTTGCATGACCAACTAATTAGTTAGCTTAGGGAAGTTTATTCAACCATCTATATACTAGAATGCCTCTTCCATACATCTCCCCAATGTGGTCCAACCTTTGGTGTGCCTGGTTCAGGCTATAAGTTACTTACATCTTGATTGTCACCTTCTTCGGTATTGTAATGACTCTAACAATAGGATAGCTTCACCATGGAGGGCGTATGAGCCTGGCCAGGTTGCCAGAGGTTTTATGAAGGGCTGGCAATGAGTCATTAGTCAGTTGGATGCTACACCACTTACCAACAACAGTATATATTCTCTCTCTTTCTCTCTCTCTCTCTGATACTTTTTAGCCGAATATACGCTTCCTGGTTATACAATGTTTGAGAAAAGTCGGATCAATAGAAATGGAGGAGTTCTGTTTTTTATAAAGTAAAGTCTTAATCCCGTCTTAATGTCAAAACCTCAAATTGCTAATATAGATATATCTTACGTACTATTAAATAATAACCGAGGAACTAAAATAACACTAGCCTTATTATACAGACCCCCAGCTCAATCAGTGCAAACTGACAGTGAAGTTTATGAACAAATTGCAGAAATAACTAACATACAAGATACCGTAATTCTTGGCGATTTCAACTTACCCGTGAATAAATTGGGCGATATTCTTACTTCACACTCTGGACACAACCTCTATGCTAACTTGCAAGCAAGTTAACTTTTTCAATTTGTACAATCTCCGACCCGTGGTAATAATGTGCTTGACCTTATACTCACAACAAAAGAAGACTTGGTAGAGAGTTTATATGTTGGTGATTAATTTAGTAACAGCGACCATCGTACGATAACTTTCAATTTAAAGTTTAATAGTAACAAACCAAATAGCAGCATTGAGAAAGTCCCTAATTTCAAGAAAGCATATTTTCATAAACTTAAATCAATGTTTAAAGAAACTGACTGGAGCTTTCTGACTAACAATAACGACATAAATACATCTTGGGAGTGTTTCACAACCACTTACTTTGAGGCAGTGCAACACTGCCTACCATCGAAAATACGGCATACAGGCCATAATAATAAGCCCAAATGGTGGAATAAAGATATTTCAGACTGTTTGCTTGCTATAAATTTGCTAATGATCGATTAAAATCCTCACAAAATGACGAAGAACGGGTGAAATGTGTAGAACTACGACGCAAGGCAAAAAAATAATAAAGCAAAGTAAAAAGACCCTGGAGTTACATGTTGCGAATCAAAGTAAAACAAACCCGGAAGAATTCTATAGCTATATCAGAAAGAAAAAGTAGTTTCTTCAACTGTTGGACCGACAGTCGATGCAAATGGAGAATACACCAAAGACAAAGTACAAATGAGTAATGCCCTCAATACCTTCTTTGCATCAGTTTTTACAACAGAAGACCTCAGTGATATCCCTACACCATCGCCGATTCAGATTGATATTTCAGATGTTCTAAGCAATATCACCGTTGCAGAGAGAGAAGTATTGAATTGTTTAGATAAACTCAAGGTAAATAAAACGCCTGGACCTGATACAATCTCACCTAGAGTTCTAAAGGAAGCTAAAGATGAGCTCTCTAAACCACTGACATTGCTATTCAATAAATCCCTTCAGTCTGGAACTATGTCTGATCAGTGGAAGCTAGCCAATGTAACACCGATATCAAAAAAAGGCAGCAAATCCCTACCCAGTAACTATCGTGCAATTAGCTTAACCTCAGTTGTATGTAAAATGCTGGAAACACTCATAAGAGACAGACTCGTAAATCACTTAGAGGCAAATAACATACTTAAAGATACTCAACACGGCTTTCGGCTTTCGTAACAAACGCTCCTGCTTTACAAATCTCTTAGACTTCTTTCACGCTATCATCAACCTCTATGATGAGAGTAAAGCTGTAGATATTATATACCTTGATTTTCAAAAGGCCTTTGACAAAGTTCCCCACAAACATTTACTGCTAAAACTAAAAGTGCATGGAATACAAGACGGTGTGTTGAAATGGATAGAAAATTAGTTCAGCGACAGAAAGCAAACAGTAGTAATAAACGGTAAGGCATCTAAATGGACCAATGTATGTAGCGGGGTACCCCAGGGATCGGTACTAGGTCCAATTCTCTTTCTAATTTACATCAACGACATAGATGAGGGTCTCACCTGTACAATCTCAAAGTTTGCTGACGATACAAAAATTGCAAATAGCATACTCTCAAAAGAACAAGTTGACGATATGAAACACAATCTAGATAAGTTGGCACGTTGGGCACAAATTTGGCAAATGAGTTTCAATGCGGTTATATGTAAAGTACTACATATCGGATACCAAAATGAGAAAGAAACTATTCGATGAATGGCACTGAGCTTAAGAGTGTAGACAGAGAAACCGATCTGGGAGTAACAATATCGAGTAACCTAAAACCGAGTCAACAATGTTCAGAAGCTGTTAAGAAGGCAAACAAAATAATTGGCTTTAGAGGCAGGTCATTTATGCATAAATTCAAAGAAGTTATCCTAACTCTTTACAATTCCTTAGTCCGCCCTCTTCTGGAATACGGCGTTCAATCCTGGTGCCCTTATTACCAAAAAGATATAAACAAGCTAGAACGAGTTCAACGAAGAGTTACCAAAATTATACGTAGCCTAAAGAACAAACCATACGAGGAGCATCTTAGATAATTAAATCTATTTCCTTTAACCCAACGCAGATTAAGAGGCGACTTAATTCAAGTGTTCAAAATCATCAAAGGCATCGACAATATGAACTGTAGTAAGTACTTCACTATCGACCAATCTAATTATACGCGGGGAAACGATTGCAAAATTATTGGTAAAACTTTTAACTCTCACGAATCTAAGAATTTCTTCTTCAATCGAGTTGTCAACTTGTGGAATGGGCTTCCCCGAGATGTTATAGACTGCAGCACTGTTTATTCTTGTAAACTTCGCATAGACAAATATCTTGCATCAAACCCGCGACTGACTGCGTTTGTAAATTAATATCTTTTATCCCCCCCCTCAGTTACTAACCCATCTGTCCCCTACTAACTTCCTAATCCTGCCATGGACATTAGTTCCTATGCAGTATTTCCCTTTCCAATGTTCCCTTACCCACTCTAAACCAATGTTTGGACACTTGATCCTCAGTGTTTTGGAGGACAAGCATCCTAGAAGGGTCACTAAACCTGTTGTTGCTTGATTTCCGTTGTACTCCTTTGTACTATGTCTCTATCTGTCTCTCTCTCTCTCAAAAAAAAAAACAATAGAAAACTAAATAAATACAATAAATAAATACAAAACAGGGGATGCATAAGCTCTCGCCAACTTTGCTGTAGGAACTACAGTATATGCATCTTGGAGTTTTAATGTACGGCATTAACATATTCATAATAGTATTTGCAAGACAAACTGTGTAACAAGAGTTTCACGGGCTTTAACACTATCTGGTTCGACATTCTGTGGGTTATTATGCTATTTTGTAATATGTTACAGAGGATTTTGATTGTTTTCGCCTTTTTCGAGCAATATATTTTTGTTTGTCCCCTCGTCTAACAAAAAAGACCTCCCAAACTTATGTCAAACTATATAAATACCCACTCAGGAACCCTTCAAGTTAAATTTATACATAATTCCATTGAAAAATGTCCCGGCCGAAGGCCCATTTCATCCAATTTACAGGCTCGTTTCTCTCGTCCAGAAAGAATCGGCACCTTAATCGGGTGGAGTGTCTTATTATCGTCAAAATAAAGGGGTGAAGCGTCTTATCATTTCCAAACTATTGTAGCGAAATAGGGGAGGTTCTAAAAAATTACTCATTGGACCAAATAGGGACGAGACTCTCGTCAACATTCCATCATCTACGACCAACTATACCCTTTTCCAAGTAAGTAAGCCAATACTCTTGAACGTTAACCTCTATAACTAACAAACGACTAGAGTAATCCAGCTAACATTTATACCATTTGTTAAGGGTCTGCCAGGGAATGGGTGTGGACATTACAGTCCATGATTTGCTCTAGGTCTTTCTTTTTTAGTTACAGAGGTTAGGGTTCAAGATTTCTAGACTACTAATTTGGAACAGGGTATAGGGGCTTGAAAGAAAGAAGGTGCTGAAGGTTAGAGGGCAAGGTACAGGAAGTGAAGCAGAAGACAGTAGTGGTGACAGTGGTATGGCTTAGGTTGTTAGTAGGCTTGACTCTACACCAGCACCATCACCCTTGAGTCCTGACCCAGCGTTTCTCCCACCACCTATTTAGCCCGAGGGAGATCTTTTTTTACCTTCCCTGTGTCACGATAATTATTAGTTTAGATATTTTAAGACATTTCACCACAGTAGTTTGACGATAATAAGGCGATTCACCCCATTCAGGTGTCTATTTTTAGAAGAGCGAGTGATAACGAGTCTGTAACTTGAAAGAAACCAGCCTTTGGCCAGGATAATTTTGGACGAAACATGTACATTTTAGCTTGAAGGGAGTTTGGGAGGGCATTTTGTAGGTTGAGGGAAGTCTGGGAAGTTGTTTTTGTTAGCCTATGGGACAAACTAAAAAAAAACATTGCTCGAAAATGACAAATGCAAGCAAAATCCTCAATAATATTAAAAAAACAAATATAATAATCCCCAAGACATCTGACCAGGTAATGTTAAGCATTTATTTCCCTCCGCAGTGCTGGTAATGGAATAAATAACTTGAAAAATGATGCTACATTTATAAATGGGTACACCAATATGTGTACTCTCTGTAAACTAACCTCCTATCCCTCCATTTGTGCCTTTATCACTAGTTTGTTTCCTTTCTGGTCGTTCCATAGCTGCAGTTGGTTGTGGACGGCTATCGCTCATTTCCTCAGCCTATGAACTCCAGTGTTCCTCAGGGCTCTGTCCTATCTCCAGTTCTATGTCTAATATTAATTAATTATCTTCTCAACTGTACCTCTAGTTTTATCAACTCATATGTGGAGGATTCTACCTTGCACTATTCAACTTGTTCTCTATAACGACCCTCCATGCAATCACATCAAAACTCATGTGATGAAAGTATACTACGCCTATCTTCGCGATTTGTCAATTATTACCGATTGGCGCAGAGAAAATCTTGTTACTTTCAATGCTACCAAAACCCAATTTCTCCATCTATCTATCCGTCACAATCTTCCACACGTCTATCCCGTATACTTCAATAAAACACAAATCAACCCTTCATCTTCTCTCAGTATTCGTGGGGTGTTCCTTTTTCTCATGACCTTTCTTGGAAATACCATATCACCACTCTTAGTAAAATCAGGTTTCGAGAGGTTATGTATGCTCAACCGTCTCTGTGGGTTCTTCACCCTCACACAGCTTCTTACTGCACAGGAGCACAGTGCACCCATGTATTGAATGTTGTTCACGTGTGGGGAGGTTCCACCCATAATGCACTCCTCGAAAGGGTAGAGTCAAAAGCATGTTGTCACTTCAACTCACCACCTCTTACTAATTCTCTACAATCTCTCTCTAAACGCTGCAGTCTATGCATCTATCTCACTCCTCTACCACTGTTACAACAATCAGTGCTCTTCGGAGCTCCCTCAGTGTATACCTCATCCCTTACGGACAGTGAGTGGCACCCACTATTCAACACATTCCCACCCCTTTTCCTTTGACTTTAACTGCTTCAAGCTCCGTGTGTCCAGACAGTTTGACTCTATCATACCTTGTATTTGGCTTGCTATCACTCCTTCAACTTTGGGGGAGACACTTGCTACAGACAGCTTTGCTTTTTGACTCATTCATATACATAGAAAAAAAAAAAAAAAAAAACACATATACACAATGTTATTACTTCTGGAAATGGTGTTAACCCATTGAGGATTATTACACGTTTCAGCACTTTATCTTGGCTATCAATAAATGCTTTTATTCAGCTTGGAAAAAATCTGTGGGAATACCCCTGCACAGCTTCTTGCTCTGTACAGGGGCACAGTGCGTCCCTGTATCGAGTATGGTTCGCATGTTTGGGGAGGATCCTCTCACACAGCACTTCTTGACAAAGTAGAAAAGAAAAACCTTTCGTCCCATTAACTCTCGGCCACTCACTGACTCTTTGCAATCTCTTTCTTTTCGCTACAGTGTTGCATGTATCTCGCTATTCTACCGCTATTACAATAATCAGTGTTCCTCAGAGCTCTCTCAGTGTATACCACCTCCTCTACGTAGACTACGTAGCGCCCGTCTTGCAACACAATCCCATCCCTACTCTGTACAACTCTCTAATCCAAGAGTGAAACGATACTCCAAAACTTTCTTCTATTCAACAGCTGAGCTCTGGAACTCTCTCCCTGAATCCATCTTCCCCTCATCTCATCCTATGACTCAAATTGCTTCAAACTCCGTGTGTCCAGGCATTTTGGCCCGAACATTCCTTGATTTGGCCCTGTCACTCTTTCAACTCTGGGGGAGGCACTCTTCACAGGCAGTTCTGCCTTTTGTCTCCCTCATCCACATAGAAAACAAATAATGGACAGTATTCATTTGGTATTAGACGATGCAAAGGGAAAGAATTGTTCAAGACTACATATGAAAGTCTCCATTTCGTAGTGGAAGCCATAATTGGAGACCTATAGTAGTAATTCTCACCAAGTATATGCAACCCAATACGCTGTCCTATTTTCATAGTAAATAAGTATTGTTGAAACTGTGCATGGTGCATGTTTAAAAAAATATTGAAGTTACTTCAGACACAAAATACAGCAAAAGAGAAAGGTTGTTGTTGTTGTTGCTATTCCCCAGGCTGTCTGGCCGAGCAGCCCCAAGGTCCCGAAAAGAGCAAGGTTGTTTATAGCACTACATAATAATTGTAGTAAATAATCCTAAACAAAAATATGTCATACACATCATAACAAAATAATCCCAGCTCACCATATATACACATTTCCAGCCAAACGCCTTTACCACTCAGCTGTTGTTGGCAGAAATGTCCGGGTAAATATGGATATCCTCATAAATCGAACGCTGGCATAATCCAGAAGGATTGGTGGCCGGTAGAGAGTGGCCTTTTTGTTTGGACTCCATTGTGGTGCGTGCCTCAATAATTAAAGAATGAGGTTATATTCTAATTTTGATCATGTAATACATATATATTACAAAACCATAATCTCTATCCTGTACCTGTTTTTCCAAATGTTTATTATGAGTATGGAGATATATTTGAGCGTCAAAAGAGGAATATATTCCCAGTGGCACCAAGGTGGCGGAAGTTGACCGATCTATGTTACTGCAGGATCTTTAGTATTCAGGAATTGTAGTTTGGGGGACTGGCTGTTTTTCTGCTGATGTGGTGGAAACAATATTAATAAAAGGGGGATTAGTTGTATGTATAGTTTTTGGAAGCAAAGTTGTCAACATGCAAAGTTTGTTGAAAGCGAGAAAAGTCAGCCGTATGCAATGTCTGTTGAATGCAAAGTCGGCTGCACGCAAAGTTTGATGAAAGCAAAGTCGGTTGTATGCAAGGTTTGTTGAAACTAAGGCCGTATGCAACGTCGTTGTAAGTTAAGTCGGCTGTATGCATAGTTTATTGGAAGCAAAGTCGGCCGTATGCAAACATTGTTTGAAGGTAAAGTGTTTTTGTCGGTCTATGGGTATGAAAAGAGTAATTAAAATTTCTAAAAAAATTAGTCACCTTTTTAATACTATCTGGTCTTCGGAGGTATTATGATATTGCTTAAAAAGACAAATATGAAAAACAAAATCGCAGTACAACTTTGGGCGAGAGAGCTTGTGTGTGCGTGCGTACGTGGGTGTGAAAGTTGCAAGAGAGCTTGTGTGTACGTGGGTGTGCAAGTTTGTGTGCGTGCCTGGGTTGTGTGTGTGTGTGTGAGTGAGAGTGAGCATTAATACCGATATATGTGTAGTTTTGTTTACGTGTGTGTGTGTGTGTGCGCGCGCCATGATGCTATTCATTATGTTTGTAAATATTATTGAAGATAATGTATTTGCTATTTATATAATTAAGCCTCATTGTTGCATTGACAAGGGTTACATACATAGTGTCTGAGTGTCTAGATTATTGCAGCTGTATCTTGCAAATTTAGCATACAAACATACAGTATGCAGGCTTATTATGCTAAAGCAAATCTGGTTATTGGTGAGTTCTACTAACAGGAAGAAGAAAGGATAATGTAATTAATCAATTTCACTCCCAACACCAAACACCTCCTAATGAAATGAACGAACATGTGATCCTACCGGGATTCGAACTTGGGTTACCACATACAGATCTTAAACACTCAAACCATTACACCATCAAGACAGTTTATGGTTAAGTACATGACTACGATTTTATATCCATTTATCGAATACTGGACATCAATTTAATCATGTACTCAAACCCAACTGCAAACTGAATAGCCGAATGTTTTAAGTGAAAGGAAATAACATATTATGGAGCACAGATCTCTAAAGACCGACCTCGCTATGCAATGTTCCTGAATCTTTAGGAATAATCTAATTTATAAATTTCACTTCCAACACCAAACACCTCGCAATGGAATTAAATGAAAGCAATTGATCCTACCGGGATTCGAACCTGGGTTACCACATGTCCATACTTAGTGTACTCAAACTAGTATGAACAGTCTCGATGTTACGTAATCTGGGTTGATGTAGCGTTACGTATCATTCCGTAGTCTTAAGTTGAACGCTTCCATACCTTGGTCGAACGTTCCATGATTGGGTAGAATATATTATTCTATAGTTGTATATGGGAAAGTATTGTAGGATTATAATTCCCATCTATATATATAATATATATTGTGTTATTTAAGATGGTTTATAAGTATCTCATTGTAAAGAAGATGGGATACATTTTCCATATGTTACGCGCATGCGCGGTATGTCAAGACAGAGACGAACATAACGCGCTCGCCACTTTCCAACCAACCTCCGTCCCAGCTACACACGCTAAGCCTTCTTCCTATAGTTTCATAATCAGGTGTTTTCGCTTCACGTTCATCTCATATTCCATATAGTCATTACATCATCATCTTTGTTAGTTAGCACAAACTTAAAGTAAATATCTAGCCTATCCTAGCCTATTGTAGCCTCTTTTCATACTTTGTTTACTTTACTAACCACTTCCAGTCATCTAGCCTATTTTCCGCCATCCTCCAATCACCAGCTGAGTTCATCTAAGGGTAATTATATATTCTATATGGTTAATGTTTCTTCAATAATAATAATATACAGTCCACTTATCTAAATTAGCCATACCACATACAGATATTAAACACTCAAACCATTACACTATGAAGACAGTTAAAGGTTAAGTACAGGACTACGATTATATATCCATTTATTGAATACTGGATATCAATTTAATCATGTACTACAGACAAACACAAAGGCAAGTCATACAATAGGTACACACGGCATTTCAATTTATATGACATTTTATATAGGGTCAGAACATAATATTAATGCAATATATAGAACATAAAAATACATAATTCGCAAGGCTAATTAAGAATGAGCTTGTACTTAAGTTATAGATAAAAGGGCACGTGTGCTCTAAAGGACAAGCTGAACACATGCGTGAAATAATTATGCAACTATTTAATTACGCAGGTTCTTAGATTCATCAAACTTTGGTGTTATTTAAATACAAGTACATAGAGTAAGTTAGTACAATTCGAAATGGTTAAAAGGTGTTAAAATTATATCGATATCAGAGTTGATCATTAGCGAAATTAGTCATATTTTTAATCACATAGTTAACATATTCTCTATATGTTTTTTACTTTAGATTATAAATCAAGATGATTATATATTGAACATATTATACTATATGGGAATCACTAAACAATAGGTGTGCACGGTCGGGTGCCGAGTGTTTTTGTAAATTTATTCTCTACTACTTAATGCTCGAAATTACGGGAATGTTCATTGGTAATAATAAGACAATAAAATAGTGAAAGACATGGATAGAAATGTATGATTGGTTCTCCCTGAAGGGCGAGTGTACTGGATAGCAAAAAGGGACTTGTGTTCATATAGTGACTTAACTGGCGTCGGAGGGGGACTCAGTGATTTTTCTTTCTTGTGGCGCACTAAGCTTCTTGAGTGTTTGGTTAGGTGTGACTTCTTCCGTCTTCCGAGTGCAACTTATAATCTCCTTTGTTTCGCTTTAAGGCTAGGTCTCAGACCACTAGCTGTGCAAGGTTTCGTACCACATGCAAAGGAATAGGTAGAGCTGAGTCTTGGCTGCCTTTGTTATTGTTGATTACCTACTGTAGATGGTAAGCATTGAGCCTCATTGTTACGCCAGTTTGAACCTGTCTGGCATCGATCACAACTAGTCCATCTTCAGACCAGACTTGTGTCGAACTTAGCAGCTTGAACAGAGCACTATTTACTTTCAGTGTTCAGACCTGAGGTGCTAGTTTCAAACATAGCAGGTTTACCAAGAACACATGGTACTACCATTCTTTGGACCTGGTGCCTAGAATCAAACCTAGTTTTCCCAGTCTCGTACCTAGGATTGTTCCAGTCTTCAGACCTGGAGGTGCTAGTATCGAACCAAGCTTGCTTATTTTTGTCAGGTTGAATGACATAGTCTGTCCTAGTTCTGCGTATGCTGGCCTGTATCCGGTGCGAGCTAGAAGGACATGATCAAAGGAGTACAAAGGAAATCAAGCAGCAACAAGTACAGCTACCCTCGAGGCTGTTTGCCCTCCAAAACACAGATTGTCAAGTGTCTAAACAGGTGTTTAGAGTGGATAAGGGAAATATGGAAAGGGAAGAATGCCATGGGACAAAATTAATGTCCGTGGCACGAAAACAAAATAAAACCAATAAACACCTGTACTCATTTGCAAATGCAGTCATTCGTGGATTTAAGGCAAGGTGTTTGTCTATGCGAAGTTTAAAAGAATCAACAGTGCTGCAGTCTATGGCATCTCGGGGAAGGCCATTCCACAATTTGACAGTTTGACAGTTGCCAGTCATGGTCTTCACCTGTCGTGTTGGTTAACAAGAAGGACGGTTCTACACAGTGTTGCGTGGATTACAGACACCTAAATGACGCAACTGTGAAAGATGCCACTCCGTTACCTCGGATTGATGACTCTCTGGATTCCCTCCATGGCTAAAAATGGTTCACCACCCTCGACCTACAAGCCGGATATTGGCAAGTCCCCATCACACCCGAGCACCAACAAAAAACAGCATTTCCACTACCGGAGGTTATTTATACAAATTTAACGTATTACCTTTTGGCTTATGTAACGGTCCTGCTACGTTCTCCCGATTAATGGAATCAGTATTACGAGGATTGACCTGGGAAACTTGCCTAGCCTATTTGGACGCTATAATTGTCTATGCAAAATCCTGGCCGAACATATACAAAGCCTTCGACAGGTATTTGAGCACATCCGACAGGCAGGTTTAAAACTCAAACCCTCCAAATGCGAGATTTCAAGAACAACGGTAGATTTTCTAGGACATGTCATATCTGACAAAGGTATATTTCCTGATCCTTGCATATTTTCAGCAATAAAAGAACAAAAAAATCCACAACCGTCAAAGGTGTGAGATCTTTTCTCGGTCGCAACATACTACCGACGTTTTGTACCAAATTTTGCAGCAATAGCCAGACCCCTCCATCAACTCACTCATAAAGATACAGATTTCGTGTGGACACCTGAGAGAAATACAGCATTCGAAACTCTAAAAGACCAACTTGACAAAGCTCCAACTGCATCTTTCCCCGACTAAAACCAACCCTTCCGGCTTTACACGGATGTGTCACTATACGCCATAGGAGCCGTTCTAGCTCAAATCCAAGACGGAAGAGAATATGTCATTGCATACGCTAGCTCTACCCTCAACAACGCCCAACAAAACTACGCCGCCACTAAACAAGGATGCCTCGCTCATTTTTGCTAGGGCCTAAGATAGAAATTATCACGGATCATCAATTCTTACAATGGCTACGACGATCCAAAACTAATTCACCATTGTTAGTAAGATGGGAGGTAAACTGTAGAGGAATACGATTTTGAAATACATTATCGACCCGGCAAATTACACACGAATGCAGACGCTCTCTCTCGCCTTCCAGTAGCAGATGTCATTCAAATGAATTTAGCAGCCATAGCGAACTCCACACCAGCCACCACAGCCAAATTGTTAACGAAATCCAAAATC